>QNGE01001799.1:107428-143116 GCA_008508345.1 Paragonimus westermani | reverse complement strand
GCTGAGATACTGCCAGGACGCCCAGACCTAGACAGGAGAACGATTAGGGTTCTCAACCAAAGCCTTTGGCTCAAAAGCCTGTACCGCAAGGCAGCGGGTGGGTGGCGGTGTACCAGAAATGGTACGTTTTTCAGGAAGAGATGCCAACCATCTTCCAACCCCCAACCTGGAGGACCAGGAGACTGTAGTTTGTCAGACCTCTACCTGTTGGCCTGCCTGGTATGAGTAACTCTGTCCAGTTTAGCCCAAAAGGTCATCGAGATGCGCAAGCCGTCACACCACGTCAAGGTCCAGTCTCACCGTAGTTTAATTAATAATCACGTAGTATAAGCTGTTCCGAAGGAACGAGCAGACAGGTCGGATCAAAAATGAGATTAAACACAGGGCGACAAAACGTAAGGACCTAATGAAAATGACAACATCCGACAACTGGTGTGTTTGGTGATACGCGTAAGTGTGAGTTTGCTTATTAGGGATGAGTTTGCAAGGGAACGCCGAGTGATCGTCATTACAGTCAAACACTAAGGGTCGACAATAACGGTCAACGTCATTGAAAAGTGCGAAAAAGTACAACCCATACTTTGGAATCGAAAAAGGAGCCCGAAGTGGGACATAAATACTGAAATTTCATTGCACAAATTCAAATAATCACCATTAAAGTGTCTACATGTCGTAAACAAACGGCAAAAATGCTAACAGAGGTAGCCACTGTGCGTCGACTACGGCATTATTTCGTTGTCTGTACTTATTTCACGGACAACTCGATCACCCGACAACATTTATATTGCTGAACCTGGTTATCCACCATGTATCCTATAAGCTCCAACTACATAATCCGTGAATCGCAAAGACCCTATTAGGGAGGACGAGCGCGATGAGTAATTGTTAACCTACTAGTATCTGTTACCATCCATCTGCATCACGTCAACGTTCTTCCAGTTCGTCCCTTACGCTAGGTGACCTCGGCATCAGCAAACGGCCCAGCCACCTAAATATATGCACCTTTAGATATAAGGTGAAGGAATTACCTCAATAATCTTAAACCAATACCTGCCACTCATCCTAGCAACTACTTACTCATTGGCACCACTCAAAGCGTGCTAGGCGGCAACTGTAAATTTACATAAGATGCAGGACACTGTTAGCAAGTATAAACTTTACGCATTGTACGCGTCATTGGTGCATATAACGTTTTCCAAGGTAAGCCATGTTTTACGCAGAATACGTAGATTCTGGTCATAGGGACCATTGTTCTGTTCAGGATTGCCGGTCCTACTGTTAAACGTGACATCATTCAGACAGAATACTGGTAACCTATTCATTGGTCCCTATAATCACAAAACAGCGACCCTAACGACCACCAAGAGCAGCTGCCAAGAAGGTTCCAGACCAACGGCGAAGTACAAGTGCCAAACTGTGTTAAAACAAAAACCTAACTGACAGATTGATCACGTTTTCCGTCGGCTTTTTCAGCTACCATACCACAGTCGTCAGATGAATAAAGCCTAGTCCATGGGAAAGGAATCCTCCCAGTTCACATTAAGTTGTCTGCTCGTTTTTTGATAACACTACAAGATAGTCAAATAGCAATTTCAAAATGGAAAGCTTCCTGTGAACACAAAACTGCGACAATATACCAACATGTACAAAGTTTGTCAAACAATAGACTCATTGGTAACATAATTTTGCAACCTCCATACTACAGCGGAAGTACAGGAACTTAATAAACCTGAAACCCATCAGAAACGTTCCAATGATTTTAAGAATACGATCCAGATTGAACGACTATCATAAATGTTACTGCAACATCCGCCAGATCGTATGTAAAACTGTCAAACGACGAGTACGTCCGCCATCATCACAATCATCCTCACAGGCAACAATACATCAAGGATTTATAGTGATGCACAACTGCCGCAAAACCACGAAAAAATCAAGCAATTGACAGGAAGAGACAAGAGGAGAGGGAAAGGAACCTAACTATCACAAATAGCCACATCCGTATTGAAACAGTCAACACCGCGATGCTTACACATCGCAAACAAACAACAGAGCTGCAATTAAAAGAAGGGCATCACCAGCAACACGATCTCATCACGACCCTCACTCCTCCCCGTCACTAAGTGCAATCACTTCACAGACAAACCAGCCAAACAACGAAAACATTCACGCTATTGAGCCCGATTTAACGACATCTCACCTAACGTCTCCCAACACCAACTCTGTCTGTCTCAAGGTCAACAGCCCAGGAGACGAACCCGATCTACAGTGGTAAACGACGGTTCGTAAGCGACTTCAGTTCTCTACGACTGGGCATCATGTGTCCACCACGCACATTACGCCAGTCAGCCGCAGCATCCAAAAAGGTGCTCGGTGTGGCACACGACTAGCTGGCATCCTTAGCACATGGCCTAGTCATCTAGTTTTGCGTAAACGAAAGCACTGAACAAATCAACTCGCTTAGTAGTCACCAACAAACAACCACTTTCCTACCTCTTCGCTGCTAACTCATTGGCACCACCCGATCAGAACAGTCGGGTGCAGGCATCGGTGATCAAACACCCGAAAACACCTCACGTCTACACTCAACGATCAAGTCTCGCCGCCGTAAAGTAATACAGTCCTCACCGTTGCCCCACACACACGAACTCTAAGCCTCAGAAAACTGCCTCTCTGTGGCCAGGGTCGTCCCAGATTAGATAATACAACTCCGGCCTTGGAAACACCCGCTCATAGGTCATTCCCAACCCCTCTACTGCCAACCCTGATGAAACCAATCAAGTAAACAGACCAGTCAACAACTTCAATAAATTCACTATCAAACAGTAAATCTATGTAATCGCAACAGCCGTGAATAGGCACTATACACCCTGAGACTGCAAAACGCATCCAGAAATGTTTATCAGAGTGTGAAACAGCCTCTAACATTGTCTGCGCTGCTTGAAAATCGTCAAACAACAACACATTATTGTCAACGTAATCAAGATCGGTCGACCTACCAACAGGTGAAAGGTCTCCACCCGCATCTTACCAGTACCACAAACAGTCGTCCCTTACTTCGTCTATGCCGAAACTAAACAAAAAGGTGGAAGTGGACAGCCTCAATGTACACCGCTCCTGGTGCCGGAACTGACAGACAGTTTACCGTGAACTCTGACCCGAGCTGAAGTGTCGGAACAAAATACCGACAGTATACCCACATACTTGGTTCGTACACCGCTGTGTTCAAACGACTCTAAAAGTGTAGATCAGTTCACCGAATCGAACGCACATTTACAGTCGAAAAATATGGCATTGTTGGCCGGCGATACACATCACGCTGCTCCAGAATTTGACAGAGAGTAGAAGTTTGATCAACGCATTCCCACCCAGGAGGAAATCCTGCCTGTTCCTCCCTAAGGTCTGCCTCCCAAGCTGTAGTGGGGCGACGAAGTATACTGAATGCCAGAACCCTAGAAATGACTGGGGTCAAACTAATTCCCCTTTGGTTCTCACAAGAGCTCCAGGCCCTCCTCTTGAATATGAGTGGTGTCGAGTGACCTCAGCACACATGAGTGTTGTTCATGGTCCACACAAGTTGAAATAACCGAGTCAACACCTCCATACCTTGGTCAGTAACCTCGGTACGTGCACCTGCCACCTGGTGGAAGACTGAGTGGTCTTGACTATGCTCCAGCGTATCATCGACCCTTTACGTCGGGATTATAAAGTGTGCCCTGGTCACTTGCGAATATTACAGTATATTTGCTCCCAAACACTCGAGTTTACCACATAGAGCATACAGACGACGCCGCCCTAATCTAAGAGAGCTTACAGGTAGCTTAGAGCTTCTTAGACAGATTATGGACTTCATTTGGTCAGTTTACTATGGTCTTTGCACCTACTAGGTGCAAGGTGTCGTTTTAAGATCAGTAGGATTCTGCGCCTGCTCTCACCCTTGGTGTTGAGCCGTTGGTAAGTGACTGAGAAGTTCATGTACCTTCGGAGCCGTATCGGCGGTGAAACATCTCGTGAGATCCCAAATAGTATACCAAAGGCTCGGACGGCGTCTGCCAACTGACACCCTTTATGGCTTCGGTATGTTCTCTGTGTTTCTGTGAAGGGCTGAATGTATAGCACAGCTGTAGGGGTGGCTCCGAAACCTGGTCCATTCGCATGGAGAATTTCCATGGGGTATCCGATTTCGACCATTGACATTTCGGGAGCATTGGCAACGTGTGTTGGGAGCACCGTATCAACAGTGATGAAGTTCGCTGACGTGTTTTGTGAATAGGTAAGTTCTGTCTACCTTGAAGTGTATTGACTTCGTCCCACCGACCTCGCCACATCTTACGAATGCCAGCTAACCGCCTACCACATCGTGCATTGTTTAGGAGTAGTGGGTTAGCCTGGAAGCGGCGGCCCAGTCGTCAGCGCATGACGTTTCCGGGGTATGATGTCACTCACACTGATGCTTTATTCAGGAGTGGCTCTCAGCTTCCTGGGGTCGGAAAGACACAGAACACCTTTGGTTGAGGACGCTGTCTGATGTGGCGAAAAAGATAAGTAAGTAGTCTTCATGTTGTGAGTCTCTATGTGCATCGTTGCCACATTTTTCTCCTTTTCATTCCACGTTTGTTTCCTCCTTCATCCTATGCAATACTTTTTTCTCATCTTGTGGTACATTTATCATTCTCTGTGTTTTTTTATGGCACCTGTGGAGCAGTCCAAAAAGTGCTCTTAATACCGTGCATCCAAATATCACAAGCCATACTCAACACTCCATTCAGCCTTGATGAACGCTAAGGACTGTGTAGGACCATGCAAACAGTCTGGCGTGGTCTGCACGATTCCACGTTAACAGAATATGGGAGAGACAGGCAGACAGCTATGTACACACGTGCTTGAACACAGCGATGCGATTAGCCGAATCTAGGTGACAACCGTGGCACCACCGTACAGACACAGGTCACGAGGTCAACACGGATCATGCGAACGTGGTCGCATAGACAAAAGTGAAAGGGGAGCGGCTTGTGCTGGAAGCCGTCTATTTGCGGAACTCGTTCAATCGACACAGACATAGACAGCGACTACGTCGGCATCATTGACGCTTAAACGAAAGACGACCAAAGACAGACTGATAGGCGAACACGGTGAACAGGATAACAATCTCATTTCAACACATTTGTTTGTTTAATGACGGATCCTACTGTGACTTTGAAACGTCACAATAAATCTTCCACTACTCGGTGTGTCCCTTTCGGATCTTATATATATATATATATATATATATATATATATCCATCATGCCGTCGCTGTAGATGCGCCGTTCTATGTTGGTGTCTTCCGCGGCAGCGAGGCGGAATCTCGCGATCAACCTAGAATGTGGATTATGCTGAGCTCTAGGGTAGAGTAGATTGCACTTCGAGGATAGCCTGTCGGCACGGACCAGATAGACGTTTATTTTCCCGTCATTACTGCAATAGATGTTAGTTCTTATGCTGTTAATAATGCCCTTTGTGTTACTCTCTTCTGGGACAAGCCAAACTCTCGGACAATGTTTTGTTTACAGGCGACATGAATGTGCAACCTAGTCATCTCACCCCAGCGAAGAAGCGGTTAGGTGATGTGTTCGACGTTAGGGTGCGACGCACTGACAATTGCAGTCGGCCTGTACGATCATTCACACCTCACAGACAGTATACGTAGGGTTGCGCATTTCAGCATAAACGTCGATAGTGCGTCGCACGGAGACCGCTGTGTAACTTAACCGTGGACACAAATTGACCAGTCGCCGCTAGTTATTGGTGACTTCGTTCCATTTATAAATTGCCTTTCATTCAGGGGTAATCACCCTAATTCAGATCATGCCGTGTTTGTGCTAGCTTTGTTTTTTCACATTACCTCAGATATCATCCGCCCACAAACATAAAATATTCAGCTGGAAATTTAGCGACGAGGTTACACGGAACGCCTGTCAGACAGTGCCGACATTTGAGGTACCCCGGTCCCAACAATTCAGTGATCCGAATGATCCCAGCAGCCACGCAAGCCTCTTGCGAAGGGCTGCATTCCAGAGGTACGCCACAGATGCAACGAAATTGGATTTCTCTTGACTCAGTGGAACTTGCGAACAAACACCCACCGATCCTCCTTTACTCCGAATACGACATGGACGGTTGTGAACGGAAACGCAACCCTGTGAGGTGTCTGCGTAACGACCATGAAGTTGGTTTGTCTGGGCTAGCAAGGCAGATAGAAGGTGCATTTTTACGAGGGAATAGTCGGATGCTGTTTTTGGAATTGATATGTTCGCCGAGCTTGGCATTTAGGTTGCAAACGTCTCATCACCAGGCGAGGTGACATCACCAGTGCTGAAACACCTACGCACTGATGATGTCACCTCGCCTGGTGATGAAACGTTTGCAACCTAAATGCCAAGCTCGGCGAACATATCAATACCAAAACCATCAACCCGAGCTACAAACAACACCACCACTGTTCCCAACCATCAGGATGCTGTTTTCAGTTATTGATGGTTGCGTTGGTCGTCGGCAAAATGTTGCTGAGACAATGTAAAAAATGGCCCGCGGATTTACAGCTTGTCGTGACGGTTATCTGGAATACTTTAAAGGGTAGTTGAAGTGGCCTGTGGTAAACTGAGATTGTATGGTTAGCTGTAGCGCCGTTGACCATCGTGCTTTGGAGTTTGACGTTTTGTAAATTAATGAAGTCGCAAGTATCCACCTTTTCCCTGCTCTTTTCAGAGATGGTGTTCGGACTCTTCATGTTCTTCCGTTTCATAGGACTTAATGAAGAAATGTTTCGTGGTTGGCGCCTATCGGCAGTCCTTTCCATTCCTAATAAAGTTGTCAGGACATATGTCAACCTCTGTTGTAATAGCCTTGTATCTGTCACATCAAGGTTGCTGACATGTTTCGTTATTTGGTGACCTATGAAACACAAAGAGTACCGCATAAAAGAAGAGGTAGGGTTTCGACTCGTCTGGGAGGTACGTCGGTCATATCTTCACCTCGTGAGTGACGCTGGCACATCCACACTCCTTTTCTCTACCAAGGGTTGTATTAATTTTGAACCCAAAGGCTGCTGTTAATTCGGTTGCTCGAGACGTGCTCTGGGACTCTCTGAGAGATCCCAGCGAAGTGTGTTAATTTATTTAATCCATATGCCCGCTTTGATTGCAGAGTGCGCATTCATGGGCAACTACGTCGAGCGTTCTCCACTTCAGTTGGCGTTTGATAGTTGTGTCCGACCTACCTCCTCTTCCATGAGGTGATTGAAAGTAGTCTGGAAGAAGCACCCGGATGTTTCAAGAAACTGTGAGCGGAGCTTGTGCCTATTAGTAAGCTTAATAATAGAGTATACAGACAACATCGCTTTACTCAGTTCATATGCATAGAGATCATGCTAAACCTGCTAAGGGTCGTAGCTACTCTGTATGGTGTGCAGTTCGCACCTTTCCAGTGTAGTGTGAAGTTGACTTAGTTCTGATTTTATATATCTTGTTGCACGCAGACCGCATGAGACTGTCGGTCGCTAAGTTTTCCTGGGTAATGTCATCTCATCAGTTTGTAATACTGTTGACGAGGTGTCTACCAGAATGGGAAATGCACACAGTGCTCGGACAGTTGTTGGATAATTAGTCTTCTGAACCTTGACGGAAAGGTTCTAGTAATAGTCCTACCCGAATGAATTACTATGGAAATCCTGGAAAGAAACGTTCCTGGTCGTCAGGATAGTCATCCGTTTTGTCACTGGTGCTGTTCTGTGAGAGTGTTTGTTTGGCTTCAAGGCACCCAATAGTGATGTCAATTATTAAGGTATTACACTGAAATTTCTGGCATATTCAGGGCTTATGACTGGCTACTGCTACCCTTCGCCTTATTTATCATGGCGATCCTAACCCTCATTTTCTCCACAACTTTGCAGCTGGTGATTTCTTGCTCGACCCTCCGGTTGACCTCGTTGGTGGTGCTGTAGTACTTCTCCCATAAAACCGAGTCGTAGACTCGAAGCACGTCTATGATGTTGCTTTGCTCGGTGTCAGTTCACAGATGTACAAGGAGCCTTGTATAACTTGCCGATTGGAGTGTAGCACTTGCTTTGTGCATTCCAAATGCTGAATATTTCTTCAAGACTGTCATGGTCTGCGTACAACCTCGTCGGTGGTGATGGGTTCAGTCGAAGACTTTACTTACCTTGGGAATTTTATCACAGCTCTTGTCTGTTAGGGAAGATATCTCCTCACGGACTGGTAAAGCCCGATCAGCGTTTGTTAACTTGAAGCATCTGGTATCGGCGTAACATCTCTCTAGTTATACTATAGAGTGTATAACAGTTTTGGAAGCTGTTATGATTTACGCTGATGAAACCTGGCCACTGCGCTTGGGCAGGAGTAATTATTGTTCAGGTCAAAGGCATGGAGGCAATACTAGGTGCAGAATGATGAGATATGGGAACATGTGTTGATAACAGCTAGCCTATCTTTTGACGTAGTACTTTGTCAGAGTGGTTAAAGTGGTCCGGATTTATTTTGCATATCCTCATCCATTGCATACCATATTGCGCCTGATTCGCACACTGAATGCATCTACACTAAACAGCACAATCGGTAACCATAACGTAGCTCAGGAATGTGGCTAAATTTGATCAAGTTTGGCTTTGTTTGGCCTCACCTGGCTCCTCAGTTGGTATCCAAAAGATGCTGAGACATTGAGGCACGTTCACAAGGCGTGGTCACTAGTTTAAGCGATGTTGTTTGCTGTGTTGACCATTTTTGGGCATCCTCATCTACGCTTTCACTTTTAAAATAACGAAAACCGTGACAAACGACAGAAGTGTCAAAGGCACATATCTAAAGCCGAGTGTCATTCTATGCGTTTTTTAGTTTTCGTTGCTCTTTTATGTGTGACGTACACCGTATGCCGGCAGATTCCCTGCCACACCGTAGATTATTCAATGCACTTGCTGACAATCCAAATGAATCGTGAGGCGGAAGGACGATGATGTGATCACGTGCTGCGAAAGCCTTTCCCATTCAGTCCTACAATCTTGAAATGTTTTGTCATGTTGAAGACCACGTGACTATCCATACAGCTGGTTCGAGGCACTTTGAACATGGTAGTGTTGCCGTCAATGTCTCGTCCACATCCTTCAGCTGGACGGCTGTATCGGTTTTTCTTAATCTTTTGTCTGATTGTTCTTCCGGTACACCTTGATTTGCCTATTAACTTGTTATCCCGTGAGCTATTATCAGGATCAGTGACAGTCTCAGTCATACTAATGAATAATGCACAAAACTGAAAGTGTGTAGGCGCGAGGTGCCACGCTTGGTATCTTCTATATCAGTACATGTTGGGGATAGGCTTATTATTTGCGCCGCAGACTTCCTCTCAAATGATTCCGTGTTATGTTTGGTTTGGATAACGGAAAAACTTCCAGGAATTGTTGGTTACAGCCGCTTGTTTTTCCCATAGTGTCTTATGTAAACCGAGCCCGAGCATTCTCAGTTGCTTTTTGAATGCCGTTCGAATAGCTTGTCAAATTGACGTAAACTTACTCCCCGGTGGACTATTTCTTCAGTGTCAAGATTTGCGTGCTTCCACATAAATCTGAACAACAGCTACATGTGCAGTGCTGCCAGCCGGGTTTACCACATTTATGCATCGCATTATGCATATGTGCCTC
This sequence comes from Paragonimus westermani, assembly GCA_008508345.1. NCBI lineage: Eukaryota > Metazoa > Platyhelminthes > Trematoda > Plagiorchiida > Troglotrematidae > Paragonimus > Paragonimus westermani. The sequence continues at coordinate 133,429 of QNGE01001799.1, read as the reverse complement.
TACGTCATGTTATAGGGGAGTTGTTAGGCTGGAAGCTGGAAGGTTCTAGTGAATGTTAGACGCTTGTGGCTCATCTGCTTTCAACACAGTTGCATTTTTGAATACTACACAGTGTTCCACTGACATGGTGGTCGAACTGCACTCGTATAACTGCGTCGCTCTGTATAAATTTGCATTTATTGAATTAGCTGCACGAGCGTTACCTGCAATTGCTCTCTTATAGTTTTGTACAGAGTGATTTTAACCATCGCATGTGTTCCTCTATTTTTCATGACGATGAGCATCTTGTGATGTTATGCTGGGAACTTACTTTTTTAAATCTGAGTCCGCGAACGGTAGAACAGCGGTTCACGTGCACTTTAAACTGATTAAATCATCTAATGTATCCAGTATACATCGTTTATATATGTTTGTTAATAGTACGGGGAACCGTACTACACGTTCCACACTGAAAGTCGTGTTCGTCGATGTTATTTGTCTCTTCATTATAAATCAGCTTCGTCATAAAAGGAGTGATGGAGAATCCTCGGCAGTACTTACTGACAGTGGCATTGATATTTTCAGCATCCTCATTATCACAACAGCCTTGAGCCTGACCGGATGGTACTGTTGCGCGGGCGGAAGCCCAACTCAACGTTGATGTGTAATATCGCGAATGAAAAAACTTATCTGAAAAGGTCAAAAAACAAAGAAAAGTAAGGGAATGCTTAGCGGGAGAACTAGAAATGGTGTAAATGCAGGCACTCCATTCACTACGGTATACTGCCATCTCGGTTTGGATGATCGTGAGAGCCTCGACCAGACATGCGACACCTACCCACCCAATGAAACATTCAGGATCTTCGTATTTTGTGGCCACGTTGTTGGTTGACCACAACGCGGTTGTACCTAACTGCTGTTAGTCTCAGTAGTGCTCGGTACGATAAACGTCCAATTAGCGTACAGAATACGTGACCCAACCATCACAGGCTTTGCAGCCCGAAGTCTGTGACGACCTTAGCGGCATCAGTCCAGTGTCCACTGTTTCCAAGTTACTCACTGGCCTTATGTTACGTTGGCTGACTAGGCTTGGAGAAGGTCAGATACATGAAGAACGGGCAGGATTCCGGTCCCAACTACATTTTCAAGTTGTTACGAATCTTGGATCTTGGGCACTTTCATAGGCAGCTGACGGTCTTAGTGTTTTGAGAACCAAAGACTGTTTCCGACGCGGTTGTTGGTAGCGTCCTCCACAACTGCCTTCGTCAGAAGAGAGCTCCAGGGAAGTACGTGAATCTGTTGGGATCAGTGTATGGTCACTCTTCTGGGAAGGTGAGGGTTTATAGACAACTGTCTCGGGTTCTCATCACTTCTAATGGCTTTCGTCAAGCGTGTCTATTATCTGTCCTCCTGCTCATCTTTGTCATGGGCGACACTCTAGAAGGTGTGATTGAATACAGTGATCTCCGTGTTGGGTTTCTTCACACTAATTTGATCAGCATGTTTGCGGATGACATTGTCTTACTTGGTCTCTCTGCCGAAGACATACAGGCTATGTTGAACATGATGATTGAGCTGGATGGTTTGTACGGAATGCACTTCGCACCGTCACGGTGCAAAGTATTTCCTCATGACTGCAGCGTTTCCATCTCCGCATTCATTATTGCAGGAAATCCGCTTGAGACTGTGGACACTTTCACATACTTGGGTAGCAGTATCTCTTCCGTTTGTTTTATTGTTGATGAGATATCATCGAGGATAACGAGGGTACGCCTTGTCTTTGCCGATTTGCGTCATGTGTGGTATCGAAAAGACGTTCGGTTGGTGTTGAACTGAGAGTGTATAATGCTGTTCTGTTTTACTCTATGTTTCGGGAACATGATCTGTTCGTGAAGAGGCTGTTAGCAAACTTTTTTTGGTCATCGTTATCTTTGTTAGTAAGTTCGCAGCAAGAGGGTGCATCGGGTGGGCAACATCGTCGATGCTCCTGGATTGCAGCAAGAATGCCAATATTAGACGCATTCTGCGGATTCGAGCTCGGTTGCTCCCACCATTCCTCCCTAGTTTAGACATAGCACGTCACATATTACATACCTTGTGGCTTAGAAGCCGAAAACAACTTTTGGCCTGACCTGTAGGGTTGACGGGTGCATCTGGAATGCTGGGGACAGTGACAGTGAAAGTGGACTTTGTGTAGGCTAAATCAGAATAATTTTTTTCCTCGAGAGGATCTTTGTCGTCAGCGTGTCTTAAGCTTGTGATCCACGCTTGTGAAACCACATTTAGGGAAGGTCTGCTTTGCGTATCGGAAGCGTGCCTTTCAAAAGCCAAAGGTGTGAATACTATTAAGACCTCTGATCATCAACATGTGTTCGGTTGAACACATCGGGTGGCATCTACGAATAAACACCAGTAAGTAATCTATCTGTCTGCTTTTATTTCAGATGCACACTTCAGTCTTGTGGCACAGTACGCCACTTCTGCTCGTTTGTTGATTCATTATCGTTCGACCTATTTTTGTACCAATCATCTGACATTATGGAAGGGGGTAAGTTCATTGTACCTCCTACCCCTATTTTTACCTAGATTCTACCAATGACATAAAGTTGGTACCTCCATCCGATTTACATTCTGAGTCAGCGGATGTTGTTGACATTACTGACCGTTTTTTCGCCGCTTGTCAACATGCGCTTCGACCGGGCGAGCTGTGTTTCAGTCCGTTGTTTACTCTTCAGCATGCAATGTCCGCCATTGAAATCATGGACCCGAAAATGGATATCCGTGTACCAGGAGCTCGTCGTATTGTGTCTACAGCAGAGTCGTTAGCTACCAAGGTTCTACCGTTAGGCCCATTCGAAAACCTGAGTGAATTGGTTGGAATTCTGGATGAAATGCTTTGCTCATTGGTGAACTGGCTCACTGGAGATTCTTTGGCACAATCTGTCTTCATTTCAATGTATATGGATTGCACACAGCTAGTTCGCGATCCATACTTGGTTATTTTCTGTAAGTTGTTACGACGTTCCGTTTGCCACCTGCGAGAGTTTATCCTCAAAACTAACGTAGCGGACGAGGAGGACCATTACGTGCCCACACACGGAGTTCCTCTGTCAGAACCTAACCCTGCTTATGACGGATTGCTAGAAGTCGGTCAATGTCCGAAATCGCTTGGCTATCCATCTGAAGACCTTGTCGCGCAAGCGCAAGATATTATTAACGGACTGCCTGGTGGAGCTGATGCAGCTTATGATGAACTCTCCTCATGTCTTTCCACTCGGCTGAGTTTTATTAAACACTTGTTCCTGTTCGTGGAATCATTGTTCAACTTTTTGGAATGTCAACAAGGTTCGGAACTGTTCAATCAAGACGATCTTACTCATGAAGCTGATTATGTTAGGTTGTCATCAGATAAAAAGCAGGATTGCGTACAGCTCTCCCCCAACTCTCCTATTCTTGATTTCACAATGTTTTGGACAAAATTATATGCGATATCCTCCGACTGTCAGACACATTTGAAGACCCTTGTTGAACTGTCACGTAATTTGCTTGTGACTGTTTCTACCGGTAGCCCGTCCGGTCTTGGAAGGATTGCTCCTAAGGATTCTCCTTATGGTTTGCCTGGATTCGAACCTTTTCTAAACCAAAATAAACTGCCTTCCTACATACCCCGTTTGGTTATCATACACGATCGTTTGGCATCTTTCACGTACCTCCAAAAACTTACCTCGCATCTGCTCAATCTGACCAGTACACTTCAAAATATGGCCGAGATACAACTGGGGAATCAGTCAAGTGCATCTTCCCCACATGCTTTTTGGTGTGTTGTACGATCCAACGGCCAGATTCCCTGTGAGTATATGGCTGAGCTGCTAAATGGCTCTAAGGAACCTTCCTTCAAGTCTACTGTGTTCAATTTGACAAGCTGTGTGCTATCGCGTACATTAATTTACTCTCTGTATATGACATCCATGGGTCGCCTTCACCACTGGGTTGAAAACGTTCCTGTGCAAGCACAATTCGCACTTCGTTCGTGGTTATTACTTGAACCGAAACATTATCGTCCTCTTCTTCATGCCATCGTATCTGAGGTGGTGGGACTTGATACATTTTTCGACATTTTAGGTGAACAACTATCACAGGTATGTGTCAAATGTTAGCAGTCTGCTCTTTTTCGATCACAACAACCCTTGGTCAAAACGACCGGTTGAATTTAAGATATGATTTTTTCAACTATCACAATTTTGTGACTAAACCAGACAGAAAACATATGTAGATGAACCAAGCTTTCCTCGAAATAAGCTTTTAAAAAAGTATAAAATTGGCACTTATGGAGTGTCTTGTTCAGGTGTGAGAAAAACAATCTACGAGCACTACCAAGGTAGTGTTAATTTTATAAGCAGTTCTTTTTGCACACCATGGCGGTTTCCATCGTTTACATAGCATTTGATTGGGTAAATTGAAGTAAGCGTTTATTCCGGTGCGTGAGGAGAATGCTGACGGATTGCCATCTCGTGATTTGTCTCAAGCACACGACACGCAATGGACGAAGCCGGTATTTTTTGTGAATGACCTTCGGCCTTATCCGCACAAATTCCAACGGGTAGGCTGACGCTTTTGCACACCCACTTAGGCACATGCTCTGCCACCCTGACTTGCAGCTGCTTCCCTGTCATGTAGGTGGAGCTGCGCCCACACTAGTATTAGTGCACGCAATGCGAGATGAGGAGAGAGGTAGGTGGTGGCATTTTGGTGGTTTCATAACTGAGAACCGTTTATCAAGTTAACACTACTTTCGGCAGTGCCCATGGTCTTTTTTCTCACACCCGGACAAGACACTCCACGTAAGAGACAGTTTTATGCATATTTTGCAATTCTCATTTCTGCAGTATGCAATTGATAAGATGCAGCTAAATCAGTTTCAACAAAGATCGTGCAATATATCACTACTAGCTCCTCTTTTCAAGTATACGCAAGTGTATTAAGCGCCTGTATTTGTGCACGTAAAATCTATGCGATGGTCAGTTCACCTTTCTTTTTCTCGTACCTTTCGCTCCATTCGGTAATTCATTTAGTGAACCATTCTCATCTTAGAACTAATTCTGAGCTGCATTAAGAAACAACAGTTGATTTTGTGTGATCGCACATACATTGATAATGTTCTGTCGTATTTTCTAACTGCTAAATTGAGCATGCGCTGATCACACTGGTTCTCATCCAACAGCACTGCCCTTGCTTTCCGGTTTCAGCGTGTTGATATTGGTTGTAGACATCTGGAGCAGTTTACTTATAAATGTTTGTGATCATTGGCTTATTCTCGACTTTATTATTGTTTGCGACGGTCCCCATGTCGCTTTCCAGAGTGCCGGTCATCTTCCACAGAACTCTCTCTTAATACTGTGAACGCACCAGTGCTTGCGGGTTATGCCCAATTACTGAACCGTTAATTCTAAGATCCCTTTGAGAAGCCCTTCGTTTACCTGCAGTCGAGAAGGAGAGTCAGCGCTACAATTGCTAGACCCGAGCACGTGGTTGATCGTAAAGTTATATTTATGCAGACGCAATGCCCATCGAACTAATATGGCTCTCGGGTCCCTCGCATTCCCGATCCATAACGAGACAACACAAACACACACATTCGCGCTGACGATGTTGTTTTTATCATGGTGACCGAACTTTTGCAAGCTAAACAACCAGACCATAGACCAAGCGAACATCAGCAACACCCACACTGTGAGCTACAAATGTTGCTAACCACTGTCCATGTACACGCATCGCGCAACACAAGGTCACTTTTTGTTAAAGTCGCGTTGCATAGCCTTACCAAGCATAACCTTCAAACTGACAGAATCATCCACCTATTCCACCTATTCACAGCAACCTTGAATCTGACCAGAAAGTGCTGTGTCTCAGGTAACCACCCACCTCGTGACGTGGAATAAACTGAAAGAAGAAAAGTTAGAAAAAAGTTAAAAATTGATAAGAGAAGTCACAACTGATTTAGAAGTGGTTGGAATGCAGGTGTGCCGTTGACTATAGTGTGTTGTCGCCTCAGCGTTCCTAACCAGCGATTTGAGTGCTTTTGGGGACCTCGAAACCTACATTGCGATGACAATGGTGGACGGAAGGGTTTGAATAGAGCTTGCATATACGTGTGCAAGCAAACTAGAAGGGCTCGTAACCAAGTACTTGAGGCACTGTGTGACCAACAGGAAATAGCGAGCCTATAAGCCTGTATTCTAACAATGCCATGCACGCTTAGGAGACCGCAAACGGACTACCTGAATAGCCGAAACAGTCCAGGAAGTGCCTTGGAGAATGGGTGCACGCGAATAAGCAGGCGTAATATGTACGTGGACAGCATGGAAGCCGAATCACTTCTTTTGTAGACTGATAGGCAGGTTTGGCGACCACATTTATGGTCTTGGCGAGCGAACGCCAGAAATCAAGTACATCAACGAGTTTATAATTGACGGAGCTTGCGAATGTTGAGCTTAGTTAGGCCAGAAGGAAACAAGTAGATTTTAAAATATATCAAACGTGCGAATCCGTAGAAATGTAATGGGTCACGCACCCAGCGCAGCGGCCGTGAGTCCAATGCACATCACTCCATCCAATGAATCGTTTAGATAAGATCACAAGATGACCCTGAATTTGCTTGAAGTCAATAAGTACTGTCCATCAGATTGTGGTCCCCGTAATCCCTCCGATAGCGGGCTGGAAATATGGTCCGGAAGGTTACGGCAAACTGCGGGCCTACATCCACAAGATTCGTAGTTCCTCTGAAGGCAATTGACAGAACGCTTCCTTAACGCTTTTTACTATCAATGGGGCGAACGACAGATCGAGTCTTAGTGTTATCCGACTAGCCTCAAGGTCAACTATAAGGGATTGTGTACACATGTGTATTGTTAATACAGGTAGGTAGCTGTGCAACGCAGTTTTACATGTTCAAGTGTCGCTAATGCAGACTTACTGTCTACGTAAGAAAGTGTATCAAAGTTACATTGAAAAGTTCGACACTGCAACAAACAACCTAACTTAAACGCTAAAAACTCCGTGTCAATTACTTCATGTGCTTGCTTCTGAAAACAAGCAATCACTTAAACGTTTACAAGCGAACTATTCTGGATGGCTACAAATACTATCAAAAAGAAGAGATACATGAGGAACAGTGTGATCAATAGATGGCCATTTTAATTATAAAACTAGCAAGCACATGATTTTATTCGCACGTACTCTGAGGTTAACAAAAAGTGACCTTGTGTTGCGCGATGCGTGTACATGGACAGTGGTTAGCAACATTTGTAGCTCACAGTGTGGGTGTTGCTGATGTTCGCTTGGTCTATGGTCTGGTTGTTTAGCTTGCAAAAGTTCGGTCACCATGATAAAAACAACATCGTCAGCGCGAATGTGTGTGTTTGTGTTGTCTCGTTATGGATCGGGAATGCGAGGGACCCGAGAGCCATATTAGTTCGATGGGCATTGCGTCTGCATAAATATAACTTTACGATCAACCACGTGCTCGGGTCTAGCAATTGTAGCGCTGACTCTCCTTCTCGACTGCAGGTAAACGAAGGGCTTCTCAAAGGGATCTTAGAATTAACGGTTCAGTAATTGGGCATAACCCGCAAGCACTGGTGCGTTCACAGTATTAAGAGAGAGTTCTGTGGAAGATGACCGGCACTCTAGAACACGACGTGAGGATCGCCGATAGTACTAATGAGGAAGAAATGGAAGTAATCGCCTCTCAATGGGGAGTAGTTAGCTTCAACTTTGCGGCGGTACTATCGTAGCGGCATGACATAGCTGTTCCCACATGGTAGTCATTCTGAGATATGTAAGAAATCGGTACCAACTTGGCCTGAAAAGGTACACATCGGACCCATGAGAACGTATGGTATACCAAAACAGGAAACGTTTTCTACCGAATGTGAAAGTGACCTAACAGCTTACTTACTTGCCAGTCAAAGTGAGTTACGGAAATGTGACAGACGATGAGCCCGTCAGCACTCGCAACCAATCCCTCTTTGTGGTTTCGTGGGAACGTGTTCGGTATATCCTGTAGACCCATTTTTATTGTACGCTGCTAATTACCTATACTTTTCGGTCAAAAGTGACAGTTCATCCGTTGAATGGAAGTGGCTGGCACTTTAGACCGTAAGACATCTAAGGTGGTAGAAATTTTGATGAAAAATATCTTGGCACACCGCGGTATATCAAGGGCTGTTTTTACGGATAGGGGACCATGCTTTGAAGATGAGATATTTGGAATACACATGCGCCAGCTGGGAATCAAGCGTGTACAGACGACACCATTTCACCGATAAACCGATGGGATTACTGAACGCAACAGCCGAAGAATCAAGGAATGGTTCTCAGCTAGGGGAGATGATTGATAATCCACCTTACCACTGGTGTTATTTGCCCACCGTGCATTTGTTCAGGCAAGCGCGTAGAATTGTTTATTTCAGTTGATGCACGGTTGGGACCCAATGACTTCCAGTAGGTCAACACAGTGGAATTTCTGATGAGTGGTAGGAGTTTCCTAAGGTGTACATTGAACATCACGCACAGTTGGTCGGAGCTGTCGCATTCCCATATACCTTCCATTCAGCCCTTTCAGAAAAGAAGCACTAGACTGTAGTTTTGTTTAGAGCTCGTCAATAATGCATATCATTGCCACGGCCGGGACTAGAACTTCGACTACACTTTCGTGAGGCAGTTGTGTTCACCACTACACCAGTGACCTCACACTAGACATGACTGAATCATCATATTTGAACGCCTGGCCACATTTGCTTGCGAGTACTTCGTTCATAGTGCATTGACACATCAGACAATTAGTCGCCGAAAGGAGGGTCAGACAAATTCTGGAGGTATCGCAAGCAAACAGAAGAGCAGTGAGCAACTCAACGTCTCGGTAAGGCCGGATTTTTTAGTTTAATAGGAAGGTTCAGATGTGACCTAATTGCGGAAAATCTGGATTCGAACCAGACTCAAGAAACCTTTTGGGAGTATCCGTATTTGGTACTTTTCAGATTGGGCCCGATAAACAAAATCGAGTTAGCCGGTGAGACAAAATGAGTATATGGCGGTGAGTTAGCAAAGTGGCGCTATATGACGGCACAACCAGTAAAAGGAAATCCATGAGCCTGGAGCCAACATTGCGTCAATCGGATAGAAATCGTCAGCAGTTTCGCAGAGCGCAGAGCCATATAACATGCTGCCTCGTTTGTGATTAGGATGGCACATCTGGAACGTGCGTAAACTAAGGGCAAGAAGATCGGGAGCTGAAGGAGACTGGTAGAAACGTGCATAAATGCTATGTAGATTATGTGAGCAAAGAGAGTGTCACTGTACTACCGCCAAGGATGTGAATACGTCGGCTGTGCAAAATAGTGTTTGCGTTCGTCGTTTAGTATTTCCACTTATCTTTTATTGGATGTCCAGTAATAGACAAATTCTCAGGCCAGGTCACTATCCTAACCATCATAGACAGCAATACATCAGTGGTTCACACAATAACCCAACTTGGTGACCGAACGTTTGCGATCTGACTAGTTGGTTTGAAGAGTAAAATAAAATGTGTTTAGGACACTACGCGGAAGAAGGATCTTACAGGGTCCACCGAGACTTTCAGCTGAAGAAGACAGTTAAGTTCTTCATGGGTGTCATCCACCGTGAGAGCTTCGTACTTCATTCAGACGTCAGACAGTCCGCACGCTGGTGTTCAGTTAAGTGGACCAATTTCGTGTCGAGATAATTTTTTTTCGTACTTGACAGCGTCGCCAGTTGAAAGTATTTGCTTTTTGAATCTTAATCAGGAGGCCGGGAACTTATTGTTTAAGTAGGCTTTGGCTAAAAGGCTTTCATGCCTAGAAATCCGGTCATCCACTGGTCATCAGACTGTTGGTTCTAATCTGGCCCAGCACACACAAGCGGAGCACGACGTGGCAAACTGGTTTGGCATACGAGTCGACGAAGTTGAAGCAAGATGTGCACTCACTTACCTTCAATCCGCTGCTCACGATAATACACCAGCCAACCTCGTTGCTGATGTGGTGTTCCCACAGCACAGATTGGTGCTTTGGACACTGGTGATTGAAGATGGCTGTTCTGTGAACATTCTCCGCCTGAATTGAGCAGTTTTTGCAGTCACACAGAGAGATCGTTCGGTTTAATTACACACTCTGTCCTTAATCAAACAACCGCGCGGCGCTGCAACTGCCCTAGGTTGACAGACGTCATCTGAACTCTAAAAGTACGATATGGCCTTATCACGCACCATTATGACTGATGCAACTCCTAATATAGATTTTATCAAGTACCTTCAGTTGCTCACCGTCAAAATTGAGACTTGGCGCACCGTTCTATTCCCATTAGAACATATCACATTCTGCAGGTGAAAAATCATGCCAGACTAACTAGCTGGAATAGTCATTCCCTTAAGTGTGCCGAAGTTCCATTACTTTCTTGACCATATCTTTTTCCCTTTCTGTTTTCGAGCATGGTGGCGAGATATTGACATCGAGACTGAAAAAAATCCAGGCGCTTTGAGAAACTGAAGTAGTGACTCGTGATCGGTGCTTCTCAACAGTCATTTCAGTTTTCAAAAACAGTACCGGAACCCTGTGTAATGATTGTAGGGAGATCAGACAACTGTCTGTCACTTTCAAGTTACTCACTGGTATTGTTATGGTAGTTCGTTAATCTCGTGGAAAACAAGCAGAATTCCGACTCTTTTGAGGTGAAATTGGCCACATCCTTATCCTGTGACAGGTTCTGTGAAGTCGGCATTCTTACCGGCATTCAACATTCCCAATCTTTTCAGACCTAACGGCTACTTCCTGCTTAGTTGACCCTACGACTTTTTGTATCTATCTGTTTCGGGGCTGAGTTCTAAAGAAACTGAATCTGACAATTCCACCTTACGGTTATGTCTGGGGTGCTCATCACTTCTAATGGTGTTCGTCAGGCGTGTCTATTCTCTGTCCTCCTGCTCATCTTTGTCATGGGCGACACTCTAGAAGGTGTGATTGAATACAGTGATCTCCGTGTTGGGTTTCTTCACACTAATTTGATCAGCATGTTTGCGGATGACATTGTCTTACTTGGTCTCTTTGCCGAAGACATACAGGCTATGTTGAACATGATGAATGAGCTGGATGGTTTGTACGGAATGCACTTCGATAGCGCCGCCTACTCGCTTGGAGACCTCGATCGTTCGATTTACCGGTTGTAAGCGCTATCCACGACAGCCTTCCGCAATCAATGGCGTATTCGCACCTACTACATTCCTAATCTTTATATTTGGTCCTACTTGACTTTTTTTCTCTACTCAATTATTTTGTCTTTTAGGGATTGTCAATGTTCCTGACCACACCACCGTCGGTCCAGGCTCACAGCCACTGTGAATGAGTGAATGGTGTTATTGCAGCTCGTGGTTCGAAGCTGTTTATTTCATGATTATCGTTTGATTCAAAAGAATTCCAAGACATTTCACGCCAGGGACACGTTCGTCTACTCTAATTTCATTTTATTTTGTAACTGGCAATGGGGAGACGTTACAGTTTGTCATTTTAACTGAGGCTGCATTGTTCACTTGTCCTTGTCTCTTGGGCGATTCTTTGGTCGAATTAGCCTTCAGAATCGAGCGTTTTCACTATTTCATGTACTTGCGACTCGCTTCCCTCAGTTAGCGGGGGTATCTTCTGGTGAAGGTTTCTCATAGCAAACACAAATTGGGACAATGTAATCCGTTTTATTTTACACTCAACCTTTGACTGGTATATGTCCCTTTCTCAGTCAGCTAGTACGGAATGAAGACAACCCTTGTGGGACATTGACATTTTTTCTGTTCTTATCGACGACGCGTAAGATGACTAATTACATGTAATCAACGGTTGACAACAAGACGACTGACTTTCACGAGTTGACTCGTTCATACGAAATAGTGTAGCGTTAGATAGCAATGTGAGTTCCATAAAAGTAACGTAAGTAAACTCAGTATTTTATGAACTCGGAGAGTTAGACGGTACTTTTTGGTCGGCAGTACCTTCATGGACGCCTACACCAAACCGACAAAGTGGCATCCATGATACTTGAGTTCTTTCAGGTGCCTTCTTCTCTAACGTCCCCGGTCACAGACTTTGTCTGTCGCGAGGACCCCAGGTGTGAAGACGAACGCGATACACGATAGTTAACGGACTAGTAGCTGTGTTCATTTTTCATATATTTTCCCCGTCGATTTTTAAAAGTTAGGCTATGTATCATGAATTTCTAAATGTCACCGTCAGTTTCTGATGGTTGGGAACAGTGGTGTTGTTGTACGTAGCTCAGGTTGATGGTTTTGGTATTGATATGTTCGCCGAGCTTGGCATTTAGGTTGCAAACGTCTCATCACCAGACGAGGTGACATCATCAGTGCGTGAGTGTTTCAGCACTGATGATGTCACCTCGCATGGTGATGAAACGTTTGCAACCTAAATGCCAAGCTCGGCGAACATAGCAGTACCAAAGTTACCCTTAGTCCTGGCAAAATGTGGGTCTGTTCATGAGCCGGTCTCATGTAATGTCGTCTGCTGTTGAATTAATAAGACGTGACGTAACTAAAATCTCAGGTCCTCAAATAGCACCCCCTGCTTAAAGACTGCTTCAGGTTGACTTCATTTCATGCATTGTAAATATCGTAACGTCATTTTCGCAATAATTGAATTGTTTGAACAAAATAATTGTAGTACAACAAATGGTAGATGATAGCATTTCGTACTGGGTCATCAGTACGAGACTTACAATAATATGACAGCTTTTTATAGCAAACAAGTAAGGAGGTGGGCAGTCAACCGGAGGGTTATGATAGGGTACTGAGTCCAGTGAAGGGTCAGGTTTAGAGACAGTTCTTTCCGAACACAGAGAGCTGACTTGAAGCGCTTGGTTCAATAACCCACGAGAATTTTGGATTGCAATGGATTCTGAATGTACGAGCTAAACGGATAGCGTGACCACTGGTCAGTCGATATCTATCGACTGATGGAACCGGCTGTTTACCTGTTTCAGCTATATTACTTTTCTTCAGTAAAACGGACTTTTGCATCCATATTAGCAAATATTCTTCCACTCTGGAAAACAAGTATCTGTCGATTCTACCTACGTTAATTCTTCCACGGCCACTTTCAAGTTGGTAAGTGTGAAGTGACACTGATAGTCATGAGTACAGGTTCTCGCTGCCGTTAACAGCGTATTCACTAGTGTTCGTTCATGCTGGACCACTATGGAGCTGCTGGAGTTTAAATGTCAACCAAACAACGTGGATATATCATCAACAAATCTTCTAATCGAGCCATCTCGGCGACTCATGAGTATGTCGGGAAATGGCGGTCAGTTTATGGTCTCAAATTCACACGTAGCTTTCAGGCTAGAACGAAGACTGTTCATGCGTTGCACCAGGTTAATTATTGCCCCTTCAGGTCGCCTGAATATTAGTGTCATCGACGTAACACCTGTTATGTGGCATGCTCTCTTTCAATTCTTGGTATGAAAAAATCTGTGGAGATAAGATTTAATGGAATTTCCATGGGTATTGCGTACATTTGGCGGCGGGAAAACTAGGGGAAGCAAAAACGGATATTTCGAATGCAGAGCAACAGTTTCTTTATCTAAACTACTCGAGAGTGGTAGTAAAATGTGATCCACTCCGGCGAACTCATAAGTATAATCAATCGTCTCGTGCAGTGGGCATTCGTGTACATTGACTGTCCACAAAGCACATCATTTCACCATTAAAATTAAGCCAGTGATCAGTTCAGAGGAATCTTTAGTAGAGTGTACCTGAAATTGTTGTTTTAGTGGAGTCAGAACAGCGACTAACCAGCTTGACATCTTGAGTCGGTGAGTTTGTCATTGCCAAAGTCAGCCTAAGCATCTTCTCAGACGTGTGCGTCTTTGGGGTGTTGACGATCCACATGGTTTTACAGGTATTCCACCAATATTTCATAACTGTATGGGTAGTTGCAGATGTTGCTTTATCTGTTCATCCATTTCGGTTACATTGTCTAATATCACTGTTCGCTGAAACCTCTGCACATACTCATCCCTGTCTAAAATGACGACCTCCGAGCCGCTGTCTGGCTTAAGCGTTGTTGGGGTGAGCAAGTTTCAACTACAGATTTCAAATTTGAAGTCGAACAGCTCAGTATGCCTATTTGGACATGAGCTAACCGATCAAAGTGCTTGAAGCGCCTCCAGAAGGCCATATAAACTCCATTTTTTCTTCCAGCTATTTTCAATTTACAATTACGACACCGTTGTACATAGATTTCCACAGGGCGAATTATTTCGTTTTGCCTTGTTTCTTTGTTTTTGTATATGATTTTTGGGTATTGGACTCCCCGAGCGCTTTTCCAACAGTACGATTTTTCGTTATGAGAGGTTGGCTTTTCGTTGCAGCTGCGGTTGTAGATTTTGCTGTGTGTTGACACACTGGTCATTGATTGGGGTCATAATAAAACCACAAGCTGCTATGTCGGCAAATTTAGCTTCCTGTCGGCCTAGATTGTCAGCACCAGTTGGTCGAAGATCACATATCTGACCTATACGACTTTCTAACTGGACTTCAGCCTAAGCGCGTTTAGGTTTACACGGTGATAGTTTATACTCAGGATCGAAGACTGATACTCCTTGTTTCAGCGATCTCATTCGTACTGAAGAACTGTTCAGCAAATGCCATTTGGGATCCATTGGAATTGGTTCTTCAACATGCTTCATGCTGTGTGGTTACATCGTGGTTTGACGGCTGGCATTGTTCGAATAGAAACCGGCACATGACCTGTCGATGAGCAACTGTTTTACTGATGCTAGTTCACCTTTTTCTTCAAGAGATGTGCCGCAGATAATTTTGGCTCATGAATCTCAGCTGAATTGTCACCGAATTCCGGCGATTTGCTGCACGGGTTCTCTTGCCTGCTTTTTCGTTCGTGTGAGCCTTGTTTCGTCTGCCTTCATTCATTCAAAGCCATAACAGTTTGAATTAGTATCGCTATGGTTGAGATACCGGTAGCCATTGCTGACAGCACAGACGTCTTGGATTTTTTGCTGTTAGCCGCTAACTTTCGTGGGGGTAAACTGAACTGATCCCAACCAAGCCAATTCATGAAGGGGTGTATTAATGAACCCGTCACAACTGGCCCTTGACGCGGTTTGACGGCTTGCGCATCACGATGACCTATTGGGCTATACAGGACGGTGTGATGACCACACCAACAGAGTTACTCATAGCAAACAGGCCAATAGGTAGAGGTCTGTTAAACTACGCCCTGCTGGTCCTCTAGTTTGTGGATTGGAAAAAGGTCAGCATCTTTCTTCCGAAAAATATACTAGTTGTGGTACACTGCCACCCACCCGCTGCATTGCGGTGCAGGCTTTTGGGCCAAATGCTTTGGCTGAGAACCCTGATCGTTCTCCTGTCTTGTTCTGGGCGTCCTGGCAATATCTTAGCCTACATGCAACCATGAGCACTCGTAACACTGTTAATTCCATACTTCATCGGCCGTCTGGCAATACAAACCGGGTCGCCCTATCTGCGGCACACAGTAAAGTGGATAAGCGAAAACATGCTACTGCCAACCCCTCCCCGACCTCCATTACTGATAATTACCCTCACAGGTCTCACAACAGGTACACTGAGCCGGTAAGCTCCATTTCTTATCATCCAGCTTCAGGCCTCCATCGTCCCTTGTTTAGATCTATAATGTGAATTAATATAGGTATCTTCAACGTTCGCAGTCTGACACAGATCAACAGGCCGCTCTCACATGAACGTTAAACTCGTTAAATGTTGATATCCGCTGTGTCAGAGATTATAATTCATGACAGTAGTCAACGTATGAAACTAACAACACCCACATTGTCTATCTGATACTAGTAATACACTTCGGGTGACTCCACGGCCGCCGTTACTAGTCAGGCTGGAGTAGGTCTAGTCCTCAGCACGACGGCTGCATCTGCATTGTTAGGATGGATTCCTGTTAATAGTAAGCTTTGTGCCGTCCGCCTGGCAAGTTCTGCTAAGGCCGGCTGTAGACGCAAGACTTTCAGAAATCTATTCATTGTGTCTGCTTGCGCTCCTGCTGACTGTAGTGACTTCGGCGTCAACGACGCCTTTTACCGAGATCTGTCCGCTCTCTTCCGGTCGACATTTGGTTCTGCTATAGTCATTCCGACCGGAACTATGAATACCCAGGTCGAGCGCCTCGGTGAAGCTGAACCTCATCTAGGTGGCAGGTTTAAGGTAGGATCACATCGCTCAAATAATGGCGGGTGATTATTGCAACTGTCCATTGCGCCTGAGCTATTTTCAACCAGCGCTCGGTTCAAGCATCGTGCGCGTCATTGGAATACTTGCCGCTCACCTCAGATTTTGGCGTAATCTCAGATAGACCACATAGCCGTTAGTTACAGTTAACGTGGTTCCATTCAAGACTGTCGTTCTTATTGGAGCACGTACTTGGATTCGGATCATGCGTTGGTACGTTGCCCTTTCGTTCTTACCTTTCTTGTGCAACGACTAACCGTTAAGAAACTGGCTATGCCGTAGGCAAAGCATAAGTACCAAACCAACTTAGAAAGCTGCCTTAGTAGTTCTCACTCTGACGATCTTAATAGCTGTTGGACTCAAATCTCGCAGACTGTTCGGGAAGCATGTAATGTAGTATGCGGCATGGGGATACGTAGGTCGAACAGACATTGGATTTCGGAGAAGTCTCTAGAGTTGTTAGAAGTCCGACGGAACACTCCCTCTGGCAATTCACAGAACAAATTGGGGAGAGATATTCGTAGGAAACTGAAACACAGTCTAAAGGCTGATCGTGAGGCTTGGTTAGCGAAGAAAGTTGGGGGAATGGAGATCGCTTTTGCTTCAGGGAACATCGGCAGACTCTTCAAGTCTAATCGTGCTACTGGTTTCAAGTGACCGTCTGTCAGTGAAGCTATCAGCCAAGCAGACGGCACACTCATTCTTACTAAGTCCGGAAGGTTAGTGCGGTGGGCTGAACACTTTGAGGGTCGATTTAGCTGGCCTTCTGCTTCTACTGTGTTGTCACAAATTTGCAGTGTAGTACCTCGGTCGATAGAATTGGAACAACCCACTGAGACAGAGGTCCGCAATTGTATCTCGACACAAAAACGTAATGGGGCTGCTGGCCCAGATGGTCTCCTATTGGCAATTTGTAAAGAAGGTTGGGGGAGGCGTTAGTAGAGGCCTTGACCCAGATTTATCAGCTTGTGTGGACGGCCGAGATTCTCCGTCCGTGCTGGGGTCACTCGATAATAGTGCCTATATTCAAGGGAGTTATCAGGGCCTCCTGTGGAAACCATAGGGGAATTAGTTTGACCCCGGTCATATTTAGGTTTCTGGGTTCCATTACACTTCATCGGCTCGCTGCAGTTGATGAGGTAAATTTTAGGGGAGAGCAGGCAGGGTTTTGCTCTGTTGGGGGATGTGTAGATCACGTTTTTACTCTTCGTCAAATTCTGGAGCAGCGTCCTGTGTACCGCCGACCAACAATGCCATGTTTTTCGACTGAAATGGTGCACTCAATATGTTGGATCGATCTACCTTTTTAGAGTGTTTTGGGTACAGTGTTGTGCGAACCAAATGTGTGAACATGCTGTTGACGCTTTATTGTCATACTTCAGGTCAGGTTAGGGTTTACGGTGACATGTCTGACACTTTCAGCGGCATACGTCCAGGTAGTCCACTTTCATCATTTTTGTGATGGACGATGTGATTAATAATTGTCTCCGACACTCACAAGGTGCAGGCGTGGACCTGCTACCTGATGGAAGACTGAGTGGTCTTGACTATGCTGAGGACCAGGTGATGTTGTTTGACAACTTTCAAGTAGCACAAACAACGCTATACGCTATTTCGCTTTCAGCTAAATACTTCAGAATGCGCTTTACGGACTCAAAGTCCAAAGTGGTTTTGCAAGATTGCTGTGATTACGTAGACTGAATGTTAGATAGTAAAGCCATGGAAGTTGTTGACTGGTTTGTATACCTGGGAAGCTGCATCAGTGACGGTGGAGGTGTAGGGAATGAAATCGAAGCGCGTATCTCTAAGGCTAGAGAGGTATTCGCTAATCTGAGGCACCTATGGCGACAGAGAAGTATCCCTCTGAAGTTTAAGAGTTGCGTATATCAGACGACAGTGTTACTTTACGGCGGCGAAACTTGACCACTCAGAGTAGAACACGAGAACAGTCTTCAGGTATTTGACCACCGATGTCTGCGTTCAATCGTTTGTATCGGATGGCACCGGCGAGTAAATAACGAAGGGTTTAGGAAACGGATATTTGGTAGTGATTGTCAAACGAGTTCTTTTGTTCATTCCTTACATTTTCAGAATTAGATGGCTAGTTCTTGTATTCAGGATGCCAGCTACATACCGAACCGCCACACAGAGCACTCGTTGCCGACCCTGCGGCCGACTGGTGCAAGGTGTGGAGTGGAAAGATGACAACCTGGTGTAGGGAAATGAAATCGTTCACGAAGGTATGGGTCATTGTAGATCGGGTTTGTCTCCCGGGCTGAGGCCCTCGCGACTCACAGAGTCGGTGGCTTGAGACGTTAGGTGAGATGGCGGCTAACCAAGCTCAGTGGCGTGGATGTTGTCTCTGTTTGGCCGATCTGTCTGTGAAGTGGGTGCATTCAACGACGCTGGGGAAGTGAAAGCTGATGACGCTTTACTTCCACCGACAGGTCGTTTGTTTGTTTGTAAGGTGTAGACAACTTGATGTTGAGTGTTTGAATATGGAGGCAGCTATTTTTATTAGTTAGGTCCCTTCCCGCCCCCCTCTTTTCCCTCTCTTTTCGCTACACAGGATTTGCTTTATTCCACTACATGGCTGTGTGGCAGTTGAGCATTAGTGTGATCCACTAATGTTTTGCTGTTTGTGATGATGATGGTGATGTTTCGACGAATTTTCAGCTCTCTCCTCCCTTCATCGACCACTCTAATGGTGGCCATCACTGGCAACCTCGGATAGTTATTCCGCACTTAACGTAAATCGATCGTCAGATGTAAAACGAATGGTCTTCGGTTGTTTTGAATTTGCATTCTCGCTGTGCGTGCTTATCGTTTCTTGATCCGTGCAGTTTATTGCATGAATGCGAATGGAACAGTCTTATTTAGATTGAGGCAATTTTTGCTTTTTTATGTTTTTGGGCAATTTATGTCAATTTGTTTCAGCAACTGTGCTTCAGAGAGCCTTCAGTATGTTCACTTCGCACAGTTTCTCAGTTTTTACTCCTCTCACCTGTGGGGATGTTGTACTCACCGACCACCGTTATCGAAATCGCGACATTAAGTGCGTTCTCTCCGTACCTTTATTCACCCCTATTTCTACGGTAATAAAGTGTCTTTATTTCGTATCGGCTTTCTTGTTCACTGACACCATAACACAACTAATAGTGCTGAATAGTGTCGTGATCATGTAACAGTTAAATGCTTATCCCGAAACTCGGTGAAGTGCGGTACGGGTCGAACATTAATGTGGCTTATTTATTAAATCTAACGCTCTGTTTCGTAAAAACAACCTTATTTATGTTTCACCCAAGATTCCAAATTAAAACGTAGCGTAACAACAAAACAACTTGTAATGTGTGTTGATTTATTGACCACTTTTGATGGGACGTGTGATTTTATTTCTCTTGTCGTTACTTAAGAAAATGTGTGAAGTTTTATTCCGTAACTTTTTCACCCTGCTAAGGAGCGTTGAATTACTGTTATTTCGATTCATCAAGATGGCAGAAAGTGTCAATAAAATCTGATGAGAAGTCACAGATGTCCAGAATACTTAGCGTCATACATAAATTTAAGGTTTGACTTTAAAAGTGTTCCCATGCGGTTTTTTAAACAGCACTCATTGCATTAGTTCGGTATGTTGTAAACTCAGTGGACTGGAGACCAGCGTACCTGTTGCACAAATTCCAATGCAAACTTCCGATATGGACAACAGTTTGCTTTGCGGAAGAGCAGGACTCAAAACTGATGCCTTATTTCAGTGTAGTCCATCCATTTGGGTACCTTCTGAACGTGAAAAGTTGATCGACTGTGGGTGCTGTTCAATGTCTAGTGTCCCTAGCCCTCAACTTCGTGCCATCGATAGCTAAATCGGTTCATTTTTTCTTTCAATCCTTGACTATCTGTGTCTGTTCTCTCGGTTAATCGCTATGATGTGAAATTGTTATACTATTGCCGTCTTGCTATGTTGTCCACAGATTCCTCGTTTGTACAGTCTGAATCGATCCCGCCAGCGATCAGCGCTTGAACAATGTCTTCAAAAGTTTCCTGACTTTCTGGAGGAGTGTTTACGCATGGAGTGGATCGTTGGATTGGAGTTAAGCAAGAAGTTGAATGGTATCAACCCTGTGGATCCAATTTCAGCTCCAAATACTACAATTAAACCACACTCTTTGCAGCTGACCAGTTTTGTCTGTTACTATTACTACGTACTAGCGTGGGATTATATTGCCTCGGGTTTTCAGCTAGATCTGTACGGCTCGTATGAGTGGATTTTCATGTACGCATTTATTATTCAATTGCTTCAGCAACTTTCTAGTCTGCTTGAGCGCTTTGTCACGCAGGCCACCACTAATGGGACATTTTTTGAGGAAGGTGAACCTCCAGTTGAAACCAATGGTCCGGAGTGCTCATTGCAAGCGTCTGTCACGATAAAGGCTTCCCATGAGGTCGATCTAGTTGATCAATCTGGAGAGAATACCAGACCTGATTCCTTTGATGGCGGATTGAAAAAAGGAAGGAAAAAATCCAGACGTCACAACCAGTCTAAACAGAAAAAGCAGACAGCCAGTCCACGTAAACCTGGAGATACGAAGGCATCAAACTCTCTTTCTCTACTCCAGTTCTGTGGACCACAATCACAAATTGAGGTAAATTGTATAATAGACTATTTTGTATTGTTATGTGTGTTAGATTTTTTTCGCCATATTGGATTTCGTTCACAACACTCCTGAGGAAGGCCACACACGGTGGTTGGAACCTAGAGTATTAAAACTTTCCCGTAATGCTATGTTATTCTCAGTCCACTTATCAATAAGGTCACCACCATTCCGCCTATGGGTTAATTTAATCAGTTTTCAAATTAATCCCTCCATGTAGAAAACTTAACTTGTTCACTAGTGGGGTTAAGTTACAAACACTGTTACGATTAGTATACTCAATTGAGATTGATCATCTTGTGGAAGAGGTAGAGATTCAACACAGCCTTCTGAACCGCAATCACAGAAATCGTTGTGGGAGGAGGTAAGACAAACGAAAAAGATACCTATTGAAATACGCAACGTTGACCAGCTGCCTGGTGGATTGGTCATCAGCTGTGACCGTCTGAATATGCTTCCATTTTAGGCAGCTGTATCTGACTCTGACCATAGATTGTTGGCTTGTTAGAGGTCAGGAGGCGGTCAACCGAAGCGTCCATTGTGGCCGTGCTTGTGCATGTCATACCAGTGCGCTGCACACAGCAACAGCTGTTTGTGACTTTCACTCCATTTTTATGCAGGCTTACTTTGGTTCGAAATCAAATTAATTTGTAACCAACATAATACGCTAACGTGGGAGCGCTGCCTACATCCTTCATTGACACTCCTTTTTTGTGATGCTGGAACTACAATCGCACTACCAAATAAGGAAGATAACTTGTACATTCGATAGTGAATTAATGAATGGTTCATTGAACAATGATTTGTAGCCGTCTCTGATGCCTACCCACGAGGCTTTTCAATAGTTGGGTATCGTTACTTTCCATATTGATTCGTTTCTGAATCTCTTCCAGTCAAGTAAGCAGCCAAATAAGACAAACTCATGACGAGAAGTCCACTGGATATGGAAGGGTGGTTTCCTCTACTCTTTTCAAGACAATCGGATGAATTGTGTAGTACCCGCAAGCAACTTACACGATCGTTCGCTCTGGCGACTGAAAATTTGATCACCATTTTGGTGATATCCTTGTCCCTTCATTTTACAGGTGCTTTGCAAATAAAAAATTCCGCGTCTTCGTCGCTATGCTTTATTGTTCAACGATTTCCTCCGTAGGTTCTCTAAAATAACTGGCTAGGTCACATTTACTGCTTAGTAGTCGGGGATTAGTTTAATTCGAAGTTTATCATCACACACTTGATCACAGCTTTCGGATTCAGATAGATGTTCCAGTCATCTTTCTTTGAACAAAGACCTAAACCCCAGTTTCATTCCTGTTAGAACTCGCCATTAGTGCATATCCTTGTCACGGCCGGGGTTTAAACTGGGACCACTCATTAAGCAACCGTGTTAATCACTACGCCATTGATCACTCAGTTTTAACATCTTTTTTCTCATCAGAGCCCACCGGCTTTGGAATGTCTGAATGTGAAAACCGCAGACAACCGCGAGTGATGTCTACTTAAGGTTTTATATGTACTCCTTTGTCGACAGCAGTGAAGTGTTTATGACTTGAAATCCACTTCACGAAGAGGAAATTTTTGGCGTTGGTATGTTCGTCGAGCCTGGCATTTAGGTTGCAAGCGTTTCATCACCAGGCGAGGTGACATCATCGCCTGGTGATGAAACGCTTGCAACCTAAATGTCAAGCTCGGCGAACATATCAATAGCAAAGACATCAACCTGAGCTACAAACAACACTACCACTGTTCCCAACCATCAGAGGAAATTTTTATTTTGATGTGATGTGCTAATATCGACAACATTTCAATCTGAGTATGTTTTTTCATGGTAACATGGAAAATTGTGTGGTTTGAGACTCACATCTCAAGCGAAGGTGCCCTATAACATAGATGTAGCAGCGCATTAATGTTGGTACACGTATATGTTTACATATAGGTTATTTTTTTTGCTTGCGAGTTACCTACTCACGTTATATGTAACGATAAAGCATAAGTACCAAACTGTTCTGGAATGCGAGCTTAACATTTTTCACCCCGAAGATCAACAGTTAACGAACCCAGATCTCACGAGCCATTCATGAAACAGACGCTGTAGCATTTAACACGGTGGTTCGTGGATTAAGCAAACATTGGACCTCAGAGAAGCCTCTGGAGTTGCTAGATGTTGAATGGAACATTCTTCCTGGTAGTTCACATAAGAATTTCAAGAGGGATATCCATAGGAAACGGAAACTCGGCCTGATTACCGGTCTTGAGTCTTGGCTGTTAGAGAAAGCCAAGGAAATAGGAACCACTTTTGAGGGTCAATTTAACTGGCATCCTGTTATCGCCGCAAACTTGCAAATTAACATCGTAGTCGGTAGAGTTGGAACCACCCACTGAGATAGAGGTCCGCAGTTGCATTCTGACTCTCAAACATAATAGGGCTCCTAGTCCAGTTGATCTCGTGTTGGCATTTTGCAAAGAAGGTAGGAAGACGTTGGTAGAGGTCTTGGCTGAGTTATTTCAACTTGTGAGTATGTCGGAGACTATCCCTGCGTGTTGGGGTCACTCGATAATAGTGCCTATATTCAAGGAAGTTATCAGGGGCTCTTGTGAAAACCATAGGGGAATTAGTTTGACCCCGGTCATTACTAGGGTTCTGGCATTCATTATACTTCGCCGACTCGCTACAATTGGGGAGGTAAACATTAGGGGAGAGCAGGCAGGGTTTTGCTCTGGTTGTGAATGTATGGATCACGTTTTTACTCTTCGTCAAATTCTGGAGCAGCGTCATGTATGTCACCGGCCAGCATTTGTTGTATTTCTCGACTGTAAATGTGCGTTCGATCCGGTTAATCGATCTACACTCTCAGAGTCGCTTAAAGGCAGTGGGTTATCAAGCAAGTATGTGAACATACTTTTGGTGTTTTATTGCCATACTTAAGTTCAGGTTAGGGTTCACGGTGAACTGTTTGACGATTTCAGCACTATGAGTGGCATACGTCCAGGTCGTCCACTTTCATCATTTTTGTTTATTTTTGTGATGGACGATATGATTGAGAACTGTCTCTGGTACTCACAAGATGCCGGCATGGATCTCCTACGTGGTGTGAGGCTGACTGATTTTGATTATGCTGAGGACCGGGTGATGTTGCTTAACAATTAAGTGGCACAAACGATGTTGGGTGATATTTCACGTTTAGGAATACGCCTTATGGGTCGGTTGTTTGTTTACAAGATGCAGGCACCTCGATGTTGAATGTTTGAAAAGGGCTATATTTTCTTGCAGTTCAATCCCTTTCGTTCCTTTTTTCCTCGTCATCCCTAGGGCGTATATATATATATATATATATATATATATATATATGCGTGTATATATAATGCAGCAGACTTGCCACACACGCAGGCAAGAGCGGTCGCCGGAACCAGGGATCAATCTCACCTGATCACCGTCGGTAATAATGCGTCCCGGAAGTTGTTATGAGACGGCTGTATCCGTGCATATCTACATTATTATTGATTTAGCTGGCTTATTTCTTCTCTGCAATCCCCCGTTCTACGTTTTGTTGAATTTTTTCCCTAATTAAGTGGCTGTTTTTTGTAAGACTGTTAAATCGCTCTGACCATTTAATTTGATCTCCTCAAGCGGACAACACATATTCTTGTTTTCCCAGCTTCTCACTCTGACTGTCCACCGGTTTCTCACAGCAGCTACCATGTATGCCCTACGAGCCTTACAACTGGATAGTGGCGGTGATCCTGTGCTCGATGTGAATACAACGAACCTTCGTGTTGGATACGGCAATCCGGTGGAAATGTACGGGCGTCGTTTAGGCATTTTTGTATGCTCCGCCAATTCCCCTCTCATGGAACCTGGTGGTGTTCAAGGTTCATTTGACTCGTGCAGACAGTACTTAACTAGTGGTTCATTTTGCACTTCCACTAACGAATTGTACGCGTGTGCTGCACACAATTTTGAAAACGCTCGCTTTCGTGCCCAGTTAGCCACCAGTCATCTACAGCATGCGTTGCTTGCCATGTCGTCCACGAACAAAGCGGATAAAACGCGGTTTCCAGAACGATTCATGCAGCAGCTATTTGGTACTCCGGACCCACTCGACGATCTTTGTCGGCTGGCGAATCATAACACGATTGCTTGTCGTGTCTTAGCCTCATGTCCTGATCGGCGTCCGACACCGATATCTTCGGATGCAATCACCACATCCTCACGATTAACGCAGAAGAGCGCTTTTCTTTTATCGTCTAGTCCAGTAAAACTTGAGTTTGACTATCTGGCCAGTCGAACATATCCTCTCATTCGTCTGGTTAGCCCACAAACCCGTGCGGCTAGTTGATGTAATCAGGTACCCACTGTTTTTCAGCCATTTCTCTCTCTTTTCTTCCAGCCATTCTGTTTGTTGTGATCGTTAGAGTTTTTCGGATTGTAAGACTTTAGGCTAACCAATTTTGAAAGGAAAACTCCACTCATGCTATCATGTGATATGTATGCGCCCTTTATTGTTGTTCTTTGGGTCTTCAAACAGACACATTAAACCTGGTGTTTTTAATCTGTTTTTTAACTCCTCCGCGTTCTTTCTCGATCGATAACTCCTCTTGTTCCGACTTAGTAAGAGTTTCTTCCTGTGATTCCCGCTTCCACGGCTTTTCTAACATCTCTGGTTTCTTCCGGTCTTTTATTTTATTGGTCTGCACTTTCATATAGTGTACAGGGATTTGCGTGTGCGCTACTTTGTTAGTTAACGTTTTGTTCTCCTCACGTCCGTTTGTGTTTTTATTTACTCAATTCTTCAGCCTACCTTTTTGCGGTAGTAGTCGTCACGTGCTCGGGACCTATGGGCATGTTTATGCTTAAACGGAATTGATATTTGAATTCACATTCTTGGTGGTTGTTATCCGTCGCACTGTGTTCTACGACCGCGGATCTGTTTGCTTTTCGAGGTCAGATCAAAGTATGGATATTTCGAGCTAACTTGATCACTCAAATGCCACTGTTACAATGTGTCTAATGATCCCGCCTTTTATTTTTCCTATCTTCTAACGGCTTGCGCATCTCGATGACCT
>QNGE01001799.1:85765-106184 GCA_008508345.1 Paragonimus westermani | reverse complement strand
CGTTCTGCTAAATACTTCGGAATGCGCTTTGCAGCCTCAAAATGCAAAGTGCTTCTGCAGGATTGCTGTGACCACGTAAATTTGATGTTGGATAATGTAGTGATGGAGGTTGTTGAGCGGTTTGTATACCTGGAAAGCTGCATCAGCGGCGGTGGCGGAGGTGTAGGGAATGAAATAGAAGCGCGCATCTCTAAGGCTAGGACGGTATTCGCTAATTTGAGGCATCTCTGGCGACTGAGGGGTATTTCTCTGAAGCTAAAAGTTCGCGTATATAAGACAACGGTTAGGGCCGTTTCACTTTACGGCAGCGAGACCTGGCCGCTCAGGGTAGAAGACGTGAACCGTCTTCAAGTAATTGATCAGCGATGCCTGCGTTCAGTGGCCCGTGTCGGGTGGCACCGGCGTGTAAGTAACGAAGAGGTCAGGAAGCTGGTGTTTGGTAGTGATTGTCAAACGAGTTCTTTTGTTCAGTCTCTGCGTTTGCACAGGCTTGGATGGTTAGGTCATGTATTAAGGATGTCAGCTAGTCGTCTTCCACACTGAGCACTGTTCGCTGACACTGCGACCGACTGGTGTAAGGTGCGAGGTGGACAGATAATGACCTGGCGTAAGGAAATGAAGACGTTCACCAAGGGGTTGGCCACTGTGGGTCGTGTTCGTCTCCCGGGCTGGGGCCCTCGCGACTCACAGAGTCGGTAGTTGGAGACTCTAGGTTAGATGGTGGCTAATCGAGCTCAGTGGCGCGAATGTTGTCGTTGTTTGTCCGAGTTGTCTGTGAATTGAGTGTGTTTGGTAGGCGGGGCACCTTGATTTTGAATGTTTGAATATAGACGTAGCTGTTGTTTTGAGTAGTTAGGTCCCTTCCCGTCCCCTTCTTTCTTCCTTCTCTCTCTTCCTATACAGAGTTTGCTTTTTCTTCATGGTTGTGTGGCAGTTAAGCATTAGGGTGAACCACTGATGTATTGCTTTCTATGATGATGTTGATCCTAATTTCAGTAAACCGTTCCAATTTCGTTTCGCTGTTATGAATCGAACATTCACTTTTCCAGAGGAGGTGCGTGTAGCTTACAGTTGATCAGAAAGCCTTCAGTGAATGGAAACTTGGGGGATATACCCAACCGGCGCTATTTCCCGTTTTTCTATTCTTTGCGCGTCGATTCCTGTTGTGAATGCATTTTATTGGATTTGGACGCATTCGATTCCCGCGGCCTTCTGGAGGTTGGCTGGTTATGAAGTTGGCCACTGTCTTGGATGATATGCAGTTCAATGTGTTAGCGAGTTGTTCATCTGTTTAGCCTAAAAATCTTGCATATTTAGCTGTCGTTGAGATTCTGGATGCTGATGTCAATTAGTATTCACGTGTTTGGGTTTCCTCAAGTGACCATTTAAGCCTCAGTAGACCGATACGTCCCGTCCTAGTTAAACACATTGGCTTGGCTTATTTGTCGTTTCTGCATGTACGCATACATGCTTCGAAAAGTCTAAAATCTTCCGCTGATATCTCTACTGGTTACAACTGTTGGTCACATAGTTTCCGTTTGATATTCGTCATCCAAACCAAACACCTATCGCACCGATTTTATTGATTCACCAGAACAAGGTCTTTACAACTTGCACTTGTTGATTCTCCCAATATGTCACACTTTAGGTATGAGCTGCAGCAAATCGGAAACGTAATCTGCATTGGTTAGAACAGTACGTCCTTTCTCCTGTCCGATGTGATTGGTGCGATCATCAAATATGACTTCTGCAACTTTCGAAGTCACTTGTGAGATCATTTCTATGTTTCAAAGCTTTCCATCACTTTTTGATCTCGAAGGTTCATTTCTACAAGACTGCGTAGAAGTGTAACATTTACGGGAGCACCGTTGTCTATGCATTGGTTAAACCAAGGACATTGAAATGACTCAAACTTAGACGCTAATCTATCACAGTTCACACTCTTTCAGAGTATCTCGTGATCATGTGATTTTGTCCTATTACTTAACGATTTCTGTTCGCTTGATGCGTTTCTCACACTGTTGCCTGAATTAGCGGGACTCGTTAGTGGTACGACGGTCATGGCGACTGCTCGGTATTTCGATACTGTGATCGAGCCGTGCCACGTGGATTGTAGCTTCCATATCAAGGGACGGTTGTTATATTGATCTACAAAAGTATTTGAATGAGCGATAGAAAGGTTATTAGGCGATAGGACGCTTGCCAACAAGTTATTAGTGCTTCCATATACAGCCGAAACGACCAGGAACACAGAACATTGTCGAGACGGGATAGGGAAGGATTTTTCTGATCTCATTCACGTGGTCTGTGGAATGCGGTGTTATTTGGTGGTCTTAAGGTGAGTTTTATCCAGGTCTAATTACAGGCTTTTATATCAACTTGTTTGAAACATTCTCTGCTGCTCAGACACACCACAGGATCAATTAGATAAGTACCAATATGTTTGTATAATCCTTTCAATTCGTGCTTTTTATATCACATTACCAAATGCTAGGATTGATCTGCATTTGGCCCGAACCTACATTTTCTTGGAAATCCCAAGGCACAATCACATGAAAGTTATGTAAAAAGGGGGTGGTTATCAAACTATTGATGTATTGAGGAGCATCCCCTTGCGATAATGACATTAAGCGGGTAGTAGAGTTCTAAAAACCTAGTGAATTGTATGCTGAGAGCTGGTATGTCAATCTAGAAAGCTAGAGTACTATGCTAACGGAAAGTTTTTTTTATAATGATTCAAATGTATAAGTCCAAAATGTCTGCTCAGTATATACAGGTCTTTTGTGTTTATGGTAGCAAGCGCCGTTTTGACAAATTTGCTATTATTGCCAACGACTGTGCCACCAAGTGTGTCAACGGGTAGTGGTATGTAACTTATATTTGTAGCTATGAATCCTACCAGTGTATTGGATTGAGTTAATCGTGTCTACAACTAACTACATACATATCTTTACATAGATCGATCAAAACCGACTGGGAAAAACAGTGGGGGAAAATGTGAGCGTCTGGCTCACAGGATGGCTTGGCGTGAGCGAACGCAGTTAAGAAGTATTTACACAGAGTTACGGGTATATGAACCGAGTGAAGAACAGGATAGTATTGATTGTTAGCACTGTGAAGAACGATCGTCGGACGAACGTTTTTCAGCCAAAGTTATTGGTGTTTTGAGGATAGTGTGTTTCACCAATTGGATGCCTTGCCCGGGAAATCTTAGAAGCCGTTGGGAAAGACGTTTGTACCACGACCTCAGTGAATGAAGCTAGTGAACCGTTCGACTTTTTTCACTCATGTGAATGGTTAACGGCGTGATGCATGTTTGTACATATGTGCACAGAATGGCCGGGTGGATGGTTTAATGAGTTAATGATGAAAGTGCAATCGATGAGCTGTGCTATGGGCATGCCGGTTTTGCACAGAAGCTAATCTGGAGCCCTCTGCCCAGTTCGGAGAAGGAAACGAATAAGAGAGAACCGTATTGAACATCTACATCAAAAGTTGCGGCATATTCAGCACTTCGGAGGTCACCGACGTCGGTGAGTGTTTTTATATTAGTTTTAATGTCACTACAGAGCAGCCGATGGTGGACATGAGCGATATTGAACGATGTTTATAACACCAATATTCTCAAACTTGATGCAAGCCGTAAAGTAAGACCAGTGGTTTATGTGATCGTCCAGCATGGTGGACTGTATGACTGATATACTGCCATATTGGGGCTGAATTCACCAAGTGGCACGCTCGATGATAGGCGTACAGCGCTGGCTGTTGCAATTGGATGCATGCTCATTGAACTTCGTTTAACACCAAAGTTTTGCAGGAATTCTGTTGCTTACTGTATATAAGAGATGTAACGTTATGTACTTAGGCCAAACTGGTATATCAAGAAGACAAAGTGGCGAACATGCTTCGAGCTCTCGCCCTCGGATCAATGCAGCCGGAACAATCCACATTTGATCTGGTTAATTGTTAGTACCAAAGTACTTATACTGGCACAAGGTACGAGAGTAACTTGAAAATGTCGAGACACTCAAAGCACTATCATAACCACGTGACCCGAATGAGGAGCTGATGTAGTACTCTTAGATAAGGAAGAGTTTTTTAAACAAAATATGGGATCTTACTTGATGAGGCCACATTAAATTGTATGAGGGACAGCAATGATATAACTTCTGTTATCGGGGATAGAGTAGCCAGTAGATTGTGTTTCAAAGAGCAAGGCTCAGTTAATCGAATTTTGACCGCTTCAAACCCACGAACCGAGGGATCCCATACGTAGAGGCAACCGAAAGTCCATAAGCCATTTAGTCCAATGAATCGGTTCCAAACTTTTGCAAAATCGAGGTGAAGTGGATAATACACTATTTTTGTCGCTTTCGTGCTGCGCAGATCCTGTCGTGGTATCGCTTTTGGTTTGTCGTTTATCGTCATAAATCACCATGCACTTAGGTTTCGTTTGGTAATTCAGATTTTAGCAGTCTTCTTATCAGTTAATGCTTTCGTGTTTTTCTCACCAACGTTCTTTGCACTGAACTGTGGGACACAGTTTCGTTAAGAGTATTCTGTTGCTCCAGCAAAATTGAATATGGATCATTTCCAGATAACTGTGTCAGTTGCAGTGACCGCTTTACCATGTTGGGTGTCACTTCGACTGACGTTCGGTTGACTGTTGTACGGACTGTGTATACGATGCTCGAATCCACACTTTTGGCTGACGTTTTAAATTCTGTGTCAATGAACTGTCGTCCGTTGTCTGAGACGATCTCAGGAATGTCGTAGCACGTGAATTCTGCTCGGAGGTTACTTATGATCGTGTTGGGATCAGTAGGACCCAGCCATTCCGATTCGTAAGGATCGTCGAAATGGTCTATTATAACTAAGTATCGTTTTTCGTTTAATGTAAAGATGTCCGCAGGTAATGTTTGCCAGAGTCATCGAGTGAGTTAACGCACAAGCATCGCTTTCTCAGCTTGCTTTGAGTCAATATTCCGATACACAATACAGCTCCGTATGTAGTCTACGAAATTCGACACCTGAGTCCATTAGAAGAGCTCTTTTACCGTCTGGATATAACTTCCTCACCATGTGTGTCATTTTCATCTTTCGCTGAAACCTTATCGGAATTACAATTTCTTTGAATATTAAACCGTCTTCTTGGATAAGTTGATATCGGTCGCTAATGCAGACTAACAGTTCTCCGGGAAACTTCTTATCGTGCGTCCATCCATTTCTAATTGCTTCAACCGGACGTTGCAACACAGTCTCTTGTGCCGTTGCTTCTTTTAGGCTTGTGATTAGGACGGTTTCCGTCATAGTGTGATCTAGAGTCGTAATTGCATCAAAAATGAGACTGTTCGAAAGAGGAATCTTTTCCACAAGCTCTAAACAACGTGTTAGCTATGTACGTATGATTTTCGACCGACAAACTGATTCGACATGGCCATTTTGCATTCTAATCAAACTCATCTCTAGCACTCTCGGTACGACGGATAACAGTTTCTTCGTTATGGAAACTATCTGTTCACGGTTGATGTGAACGGTTGCTGGACCGTTTCAGGGCGAGTGTTACTGCCAACATTTCTTTCTCAATTTACGCATAGTTCCGCTCCTCAGATGAAAGGTTGC
This sequence comes from Paragonimus westermani, assembly GCA_008508345.1. Classification (NCBI taxonomy): domain Eukaryota; kingdom Metazoa; phylum Platyhelminthes; class Trematoda; order Plagiorchiida; family Troglotrematidae; genus Paragonimus; species Paragonimus westermani. The sequence continues at coordinate 100,562 of QNGE01001799.1, read as the reverse complement.
TGCCTCGGTAGTCTGTTGGTCTTCCGTTTTGTGATGATACCACCCCACAGACCAGTGTCACTGTTACCACACTGAATGATCAGAGGTAGAGGGAGTGCTGGATTATAGTGGTTCAATACAGGGGCCTTAATAACTTGTTTGGTTTTGTCAAGTCCCGTCTGTTGTTTTTTCTCCCACTTCCATGGTACTCTTTTATTTGTCGAGATACTGATTGGTTGCATCATGTCGGACAGGTTTGGAAGAAAACGACTCAATTAGGTGACCCTACCATTCAATCGTGATACTGCTTTCATATCCTCAGGAGCTGGCATCATGATCTCAACCTCTGTGTTCTCGGAGTCTGCTTTGAGTCCGCTTGACGTTGGCGAGTGTCCGTGAAAGAGGGTCTCTTCTTCTCGAAATGCCACTATCCGGTGGCAGACGAATTCCTCGATTGATACAACGCTTTAGAAATTACTCTAGGTTTCGGTTATTTTCCTCCATATTTTCTCCAAAAATCAGCACGTGACGTCTAATTTGTCAAGTGCTTGGATGAAACGTTTCTGAAAAATTTTGTCGGATACTTTCAGTTCGAACGGTAAATGCAACCAACGAAAACGTCCCAAAGGGGTTCCAAATATGCTGGAACGACTGAACTGCTCGTCTTAGTATTGTTACCAAGAAGCCGGAAAGTCTACCTTCTTGAAAAATTGAGATTTAATCAATTCTAGCAGAACGTCGGTGATAGTTGGTAGACGGTAATGTTCTCTTCTAAGCACCTTGTTCAGTGGCCTGAGATTGATAAGCGGATATCACCTGGCTTCTTCGTAGTTGCTGCAGTCTGATTGATCCAATCCGTCGGCTCCTCTACCGCGGCAGTCACATTAGTTCGGACTAGCCGGTCTAATTCCGCTTTGCATGTATGGCCAGCGGAATCCCTAGGACTGATAACTCAACAAGAAAAAATATCACTAACCACAAATAAACTAACGGAGCATGGCGGGTGACCCACAATCGAAGCAAAAGCACGTGAGTACAGATCAAAACCATTTAATCTGGCCAGTTCATGCAGAAATTCATTGGGGGTAACGGTGACGAAACCCATCAACTGAATGACGCCAACACCCAAAATGGTCGTTGAATCACGACCAACCACAAAATAGTCGAGCATAAATCTATTCATTTTTGGAATTACTGACAGGCAATGATGTATCTCCCTTAACGCTTGTCACCACACCATTCCACATTTTTAGTTATGCATTTCAGCTGCGTATGTTGGTCTCCTTAATGAAACCAGATGATGCGCCGGGTTCTAACTGACATCTCTTTTTATCTTCTACGAGTAATTCTGCATAGCTTCCTTTCTGTCTGCTTAATCCGTTGAGTCGGTTTATCACCCTAATATCATCTTCGTCGATTGGACAGATTGTGAGACCTGCACTGTCTGGCGAAGTGGTTCCTTTTCCTACACGGTCTTCCGTAGGCTGAACACTTTTCCTTCTGCTGAAGATGTCTTCTCCCAGAAAAACTGGCACGAAACCATCAATTTTTTCTCTGTCTTTGTCCATAGCGTTTTAAACATCATTCTTCGTTCCGTTGCCTTTCCACTATTGCTAATGTCGGTGCATTAAGCAAGCGCCAGCTTTGCAATGTTCAGCAGTCTTCATCACACTTGATTGCTGAATGCTAGTATCAATCGCCTCTCAAATACGGGCAATTGCATGATGTTGCAAGATTCTTCAAAACGGTTATATATTGGTTTATTGTTTCTCTAGTCTATCGATCCCTCTCAAAAAGCTGGAAGCGTTTAGTTTATCCCAAACAATATTCTTCTAGTTTGCGAATGATCGCACTTGGTTCTTTTCCCTGTACTCCGTCCGCGAAGGTCCGGTTTCCAAAACTATACCTTCCTCCATCTCCGATTGCATACCAGAACATCGCCAACTGGTATTCGTTGCCAGTCCCCGATAGGTTGACTAACAGGCAAGTCTTCGTACCTTTCATTCCATAAATACCTGTTGTCTGCAAGTGTATCCGTGTTGTCCACATTCAGCGGTTCGGTTTGAGCAACCTTTAGTGGGTTCATCATGGTGTTCACTCTGCTGACTACCGTCTTCTTCTGGTATGATACCATGCTGAAAACTGGCTACCTTCGGAAATGAAATCAAAAACAGAACTTTTAGCATAAGGCCCGTTTCAGTTCTACTGACTTTTTATCGGTTGTTTTAGAGACAAGATGCGTGAGTAAAGTGAAGAACTACAGTTGATACTGAAGCCCCGGCTTTCTCGTCGATCGTCTGTGGTCCGATTGTGGCTTATTTGTTTTAACGTGTGACACTTGAACAGCTTGTTTTATTCCAATGCTCGTTGTAACAAAATCCGATGCCATGCCAGAGCGTCATTCAGATTGGTCACTGGGATAACGTGTCAGCTCAGTTCCCTCGGTTTGTCGACACTGATCAACCGTAGTTTTCCACGTATCGTTGGTTGTCCTCGTATAGATGACTTCTTTCAATTCAATCGCTTTATAATAAGTAGGCTAACCTGAATGCAAACTTTGAGACAGTTGTTTGCCAAAACAAAAAAAACGGTGAGTCCACTCAACTGTTCGTACCAGCGAAAGAAGGCAATCGGGATTCATCATCATCATCATCATAGACAGCAATACACCGGTGGTTCACACCAATGCTTAACTGCCACACAACCATGAAGAAAAAGCAAACCCTGTATGGGAAGAGAGAGAAGGAAAAAAGAAGGGGACGGGAAGGGACCTAACTACTGAAAACAACAGCTACGTCTATATTCAAACACTCAGCATCAAGATGTCTACACCTTGCAAACAAACAACCGAGCTGCAATTGAGAGTAAAGCGTTCAGTCAAATCCCTAAGGATGGGAACGAACTTGGTAACAAAGTGTGTCACATTTCCCGATAAGTTTTATTACTTACATTTGTAAAAATAAACTCAATACCTCCATCATATCGTAGGGTTACAATCAGTACGCTGGACAGTGATTATTTGTTGTGTGCCTTAAGTATTGTCCTGTTCACCGAACATCTCTTTTGTGGACTTATTATGGCTTCATAGGTCGTCGGCATGTTGCGACGAGTAAACATCTGTTGATGCTGAACAGCGTCAGCACCTTGAAAAGATTTATTGAATTTTTACTGCCGCCATACTTTACCTAGCGAATGCAAAACTTGCAAGCGAGGTTGTCGTAAAAGGAATATCAGACCACTCAATCAGATTTATCAACGGAGCCACACAACATTTCCATTAATTTTAATCTATGGGAAGACTACTTTTAAACATCTGAAGCATATCAGGATGTAATTTTTATTCCTTGAGAACCGCCATCTCAGTGGTTTTCTTCATAGTTCTCGCGTTGTTCATATAAATGGAACCCGTTGACCCACTTATTGTGATGTGAAACAGTTAAGTCTTTCTTATTTTCAGTTTAGTATCGTTAAAACCTACATTTTATGTATGGGCTTTGTCTCAACCGCAACCAGATAGACTTCATTACCATACATTGTGCCTACTTCACTGGCCGAAATACGAAGTCACCTCAGAGGCTCCGGATTTTTATGTTTGGGTTACCACAGTATGCCATACGAAAACCATTGCCATTTCCAGAAGATAAACTGCTCCTGTGAAACTGTTCAAGCAATTAACGCTGGAGTACGCCGGCGCTACTGGCGTTGTTGCGATAGAGCACGTGCTACTTAAGGTGGATTTGATTTTTATCACTAGTTTGAATCTGGAAGACCCACAAATTTTCCACAGTTTAGTTTTATGAGACCATCTACACTACACACAAGGTCACAACTGAACCGCATAGCGGACCTAATGGATTCTGTGAGTGGATATACCATCCTTTTCTTTGGTTGTAATTCAAATGGGGAGCAGAAGTTGAAATTTGTGCTGTCGATCATTGATGGCTATCACCGTGTTGCATTCACTCCAAGGAGGCTAGTGCCCATCGTACTGAAACTTTTGTGTCCATACACAAAACTGCATGTTAAACCACAGTCTAAGGAAACACGGACACGTACGACACAGTCCGACACTGCGCAACAGCAATATAAAACATTCTTCTACACAGTTTGGTTTACAGTGGCCTAAGTATGTCGACCAGATAATGCTAATGAATGCCTTCGGAAGTCATAATAATAATGCACACCGTCGTTCAGGCGTGAACCTCAAAGGTCCTAATCTCTCCAGCGATTCTGCCAACGGTCTACTTTCCGGCTTCACTGCTTTTGAAACCCAGTAGCTTCAACACAATTGGCAGAATAGCACAGTATCGATCCTGAATTTCTGCTATACTTAGATATGATGATTGGCTGGAAAAATTGCCATGGTTGAACAAATACCTTCGCTGATAGTCCATAGCTATTTACAAACGCCTGTTTTGGAGCCAGCGTATTACACTAGAGAGTAATGGCCGGAAAGGTTGACAAACGATTACCTGAAAGTGTTCAGTGTACACGCGTCTTTCGCATAACAGCACACGCTCCGTGATGTCATTACGAGATGTTGGGGGACTAATTATCTCGGACTGAAAACCACACACACTTGATCGCTGTGTTCGCACTCATAAGCCCATCGGCCAGCGCACTTCAAAAGTAGGCGGTAGATTCGAGTTCCACACTTGTTAGCGCTCACCGGTAGTGCACATCCCCATCCGGGTCGGAAGTAACACTCCGTCCCTTGTGCTAACGAGATTGGCACGATAACTACCGTAGCAGTAACCTCACAACGGGTGTGATCGACTAATCCTATCCAAACGTTCAATCACAACATTGTGTGAGTAGCGTACAGGCCATTTGAGAAGAATAAACCAGAACACTGTTCAATCCAGTCGATAAACTGGCGGTCAGAACTTCTTAGTGGGGTTTTCTTTGAATCAGTGGAGTATGGTTTGAAGGTGGTGTTATGGCCAAAGGACTGACCGGCTTAATACGTCAATTGGACCAAGGGCTATCGCATCCCGTGAAGTAGTCACAGTTATTCATGAGATCTGGTGTTGGCCAGGTCCTAGTAATCACTACCACTCATAGATTGACCGATAAAGCCGAAAGATTACGGATGCAACATAAAAGACTGAAACCGACCAGCAGAGGCGGCATTTCGTTTGATGGACACTATGTGGACGTAGAAAGAAGCAAGTGAGAAACCTCTAGGAGTTTTCCAACAGCTTACGCATACACTGAGAACGGTAGTTTGCTCCTTAAGGCTGTCGTTGGATTTATCAATAAAAACGGGTGTGAAGAACTCAGAAAACTGTCAGATCCTCTGAATCGTTACGTTGACTAATGCTTCCAATGTAGTTGTGGCAGCAGACCTTTGAACTAGTTTTCAAAGGACGTGTATCCTTCCGTAGGCCGGGTGGCCACTCGCGATGTTTTAAGATAGCGGTTGTCGGACTCAATTTCCAAGTGTGTGACATTTCTTATAACGAAGATATATATTTAACGTCACTTGTCAATATCGATGGTGTGCGCTCTGCAAAGTGAGAAGGTGTAATTGATTCCCGTAGATTGTTCTGCCATCGAAATGGTAGTCATTCTTTGTCAACAATCAGAGAGTCTTTTGTAGTTAACATGAAAACCTCATTTATTCGTCTTGGTATGATTGTGGCCACTGATTCTTCGTACTAGTTCACAAGAATTGTATGATTGAAAATATTCTGAACCAATCAGTGTACTGTGCTGGATGAAATCTCGGCTTAAGCTGCCGGAGAGCGCTTATGGGGCAATGGATTTAGGCTAGAGGCAAAACACTTATTAAATAGTTGCTTGTATTCTGTGACATTTCATGTGATAACTCGGCAGAAAGCTGCACGATCTTATTTTTGTTAGTATAGGTCACTTTTCTTGCTACTGTTTTCTTCCTCAGTTTGTCAGAACAACTACAAATGTACTTGGTTGAACAGAAGCGGGCAGTGACGGTTAACCGGCCCGAACCTGACGAGAAAAGGGATCCAATCTTCCTTGTAACATTTGGTTTATCCATATGCGTGACGATTGCCCGTTTTCCCACTCACGCAGTGTAAAGAAGACAACCCGCTATTAGTTTGTTCCACGGTAGTGAACGAATACATGGACTGTGACGGGTATCATTCATTTTTCTAGTTACTGACTCGCTCAATCTAGCGGCCAGTCTCATACACAGTTCAGTTATAGTGACCGAAGAAAACCAAAATATCTGACGGTCTGTCAAAATGTGGAAGGTGAGCAAATTCATTGATTGGACAATGAAACCATTGACTATGTATCCTGAAAAAACAACTGAAGATAATTGACGCGTTGTGAAAGTACGGGGAGCATAAACGACCGGTTGGTAGCGGACGTCTTTTGGAGATTACACAATACCGGTACAAGAGAGACTGGTCGTTTGGGAACCTTTTCTCGTCAGCATTGACTCGTCAAATTGTACGTTTTCTCTGCATCAACCCAGACACGTGGGAACAGGCATGGTTTAGATGCATGCGGAGCGCTTACAATGTACCAGAAGGGTGTATATCGTTAGCAGGCATACCTGGAGTGAACAACACGGCAGCGTGTTTAATAATATCTACAGTGGACCGATTCATCAGGAGTTGTCTTAAGAAGTTGGAGGAGTATGCGTCTTGGGGTTCAACAGGTAACGGTTTATTGATGGCACGGGATTTCTATTATACAGAGTGAGGCTAAGTCGACCTGTGCATAGCCTAATATAAGGTTGGCCAGAAAGAGTCAGTTCGTCTTTCTCGATAGCTATTTCAACGATTCAGTCCACAAAGGCCTGCTGCAAACATTTGTTTCCAATACTGTTCAACATACAAGGCCACATATTCCAAGATAAAAATCCTCCGATTCAGAAATACAACCATGCATGCAGGGTTAACCTTGCTCCACAGTTTTTATGGCTTATTCTGACCTGATCGATCACCTGTTCCCATTGTCGTAGAACATCGTAAAGAAATAGTGTCAAGACTATCGGCCCTCCGAGGCTTTTGCATCTGGGGCTGACATTTCAACGTTAATGCAGCAAGTTCTATGAAGACATGTCGTCAAGCAGATTAAAAACATACAAAGAATAGTGAACACAAGCTTTAGTACGAGTAGATCAGCTTGGTTTTAATGTACGAGAACGCAAGCACTTTGCACTTCAAAGTGAAGTCGTACCGGTTGCGCCGCTTCCTCCTTCCTCACCGAATACGATATTCTGGACGCGGTATCAGTTCACAGAAGTCATGGAAGGATGTGTAGTGTTGAATAACAATCCCTTACAGGAAGAAACACCGGCGTTTCATCAATTTCATCCAAACAGACAACGGTGAAAGGGATGCATGCACGTAACAGTGTGACAGCTCGAGGACTGTGTCCATTTCATATTAGGTCCTATCTGGCTACCCAGCGGTAAGTGCCTCACGATTTTTTGTGCTGTGTCTACTGTGAGAAGAGCTATTTAATTCTAATGTTACACTTGTTTGATTGAAACGGAATTTTACAATTCACTCTTAAACTTATCGCTTGTACTCGCGAGGCCGACCGGATGATCATCAGCCCACTGCCACCTCACTTTGCATGAACCGAGTATCATATGAAAATAATCGTACTAGAACGAAGGCTCAGGATGCTCATTCATCTGGAGTAGAAGCAGCGAATCTGTTGTTAACTCAAACCGATAACCTCATGATCATGGGTCTCTATTTAGAATGGAACTTTCAATTACGTCTTACCTACCGGGTAGTTCTCCTTTGATACAAATGAATAATCGAACATTCTGATTATCAAAATTTGGTCACCTTTCACAGTTTGTTGAAGCTTATGTAAGAATTGTAAGAATTCACCGGTAATTTGTAACCTTAAGATGAAGTTTTGGAGCTTGGCTGAACACCATTCACATCCGATCACAGGTCAGAGCGCAACTTCCGGTTCCGACAAGGATATGCACTGCTGAAGTGCTCTAATAAGAGCAAACTCTAGTCTAGTGCTTCATTACGAAGTGGGCTGACCGGAAGCCTTACCTGAATGCAAGGACTGTAATCGAAAATGAGTGGTGTTCAGTCTGAAATTTGCGACCTTACCTGAACAGAGGGCTAAACTTCCGTGCTCCGGTTTATGAAACCGCAGTGTTTACATTATTTACCTAAGTAAATCTGAGTAAGGTATTTGACAATCGGAAACAGATTTCAGCCTGATAAACTCACATTAGTGCAAGTTCATCAGTGTTAACGTTTCGTTTACTCCCGTTAGTTGTAAACGCAACACATGTAAACAAATGCAGACAAGCAATGCGTAATCGCTCACACAAACAGAGCATCGCATAATCCGGATCACGGTAATCCAGTGGATCGCCTCAGCCACTTTTATGCACACAAATCAAAGGCCACTGACTTCAGGTACCGGTTGAGCAACAGTACTAGAGTATGGTGAATGAATTCGCCTACTAACCTGTTGTCACCAGCGGTATAGCAGCCAATTATGTGACATTACGAGCAACAGATTCACTGGTGTGAGTCTGTTGTGTTATTAGCTGTTTCAGTGATTACACATAAAAAGTAGGAATTATTCTAATTTCCTTACCTACGCCGCCTTAATATTCGCATTGAGTGACAAACCAGATTTTTTCTAAACGCACTACCAGATTTCGAGTACTCTCTGGTCGTACCTGCTTTGCATAACTTTAAATTGGTTGACAGAATGTACGGATTGCTGAAAGCGACCGTGGCAGAACTTTGACTACCTACCCTCTCAAAGAAATTACAAGTCTCTGTAGAAAAGTGTCAATGGGAAAGCATTAATTTTGTTGTAGAAAGATAAGGAGAACTCATTAAACTTCTGCGAAATCACTTAGGCGAAGGAGTGGAACAAATGAAACTCGTGATATTCTCAAATGACGAATTATCAAAATAGACGCGGACCAAAGCATTCACAGACAGTTTTTTGCAGAAGACACTTGACTTAAGTGTTTATGTACCATTGCGGACTGAAATCCAAGACAATGTATGAGTTGTGTGCGATTTCACAGGTTCATCTTGAATACGGTGAGGAAGACAGTATTGTATAACAATGTTGCTAGCAAATCGTCCTAATCGAATGTTCACGGGACCAAAAGTGTTGTACGTGAACCGATTGGAGCACGAGTGAGTGCATTTTGGGATGTTTGACCGCTGACCAGTTTTTCACTATAAAAGGACAAAGTAAGGAACAAGTAAGCAAATCAGAAGTTCAATAAAATAATAGCGTCGGGCGGTAGGTAATCTGGATTTTTAGACGAATGGTACATAATAGATGAGGATATGCTCATGCCTTGTTTTACGAACGTTTATTCATGGTCGGAGGTCGTGTATAGGAATAGTGGCTAAGTTAGAGACTGAGGAATTCGTTGATTACCAAGATATTCAGCGTATGTGAATAAGTGCTTTTACTCATGGTGGTGTATTTTCGTACCGCAAAAGTTTTGGTATCACCACCCTACTGGACATCGCATTACGAAACAGCAGGCTTGGGGCCACTCTCTATTAGAGGTCTTTATCAGAGTGTACTGCCGTCTCGTGTGAGATTCGAACATCCGAAATCACATTCATGATTGATGTATGTTCAGCAAAGATTAACCTTAGCTCAAAATGGCATTTTCGTTTTCAGCAGTTTTCCTCGCAAGATCTTTGGGAAGCCGAAATATTAAGTGAAATACACACTACAGGTCATACTGTGCATACCGTTGAAAAGCTTGCCTCAAGAACACCAGGGTCGTAATTCATATGAATGTATAAAGAGGGGCGGACAGCACTAATGGACAAAATCGAAATTTGAGCACAGTGCTTCCAACTGAGGGAGGTGAGAAACGGTATTGATTTCCAACTTGTAAAAAGTTCAGTTTATTTGTGTAAGTAATTCTTCTAGCCAGGTGGAATGCTGCACTTTTGCTGAATGCAGTCTGCTCAAAAAAACAGACACTAGTAGGTTAGTCACTGTATGTCAGCTTAGTCTGTCCAACTGGGGGCCTCCGTAGTCAAAGCAGTCAGAGGCTGAAGATGCTAAAGGAGGTGGCGACTAATCAGGTCCAGTAGAGTGTTTGTTGTCAGTGTATTACGGAGCTGTCCATGAAGTAAGCGCACCTAATGACGGGGGACCAGAAAGATCACAGATACCGTAAAACCCTCACTTGCAATTCGGTTGGTTGACTGATGTGTCTTGAATTCAAACAAGAGTTCCACCTGTTGTTACGTATTTGCTTCCTTTTCTGTCTTCGAAACAGTGTTTGTCTCTCTTTTGTTTTCATAACAGTTAAATTGAAGTATATACCACTGATGTACTGCCATCCGTAATGCTGAGGATGAACTGCTGGAGTTTTAGCATCTTACGGTTATCCGCCCATGTGGATTCAGAACACGGCTCCTCTAAGCAGTGTGATCATGTGAATGTTAGGAATCCTTATAGGATGTTGACAAGTTATCAATGTGCAACATAGACGGCATGGCTAACATTTAGCTAGAAGGGACATTCGAGTGAATAGGTTTAGGCGTAAAATCCGTCTTTGTCTACGTTACGTCTGCGGAACCCACTCGGTCCTTGAAGATTCAAGCATCAAACGGTGTCAGGCCCATAGTGCCGGTTGTTTTTGCAGTAAGTGACAGAAAACGTTGAGAAAAGACACACGATTTAAAGTCAAAAATGCCACTGACGCAAGCTACACATTTTAATAGAACTGGTTGTACAGTAGGCATGCAGTCGCTTTTTTCACCGAGCAGTGTGTGTATGTGAAGCCCTAATGATACAACACTTGCCATCCAATTGTCGTAACTCAAACCTGCATCGTAAAATAGCCTCAAAGTAGTTGTCTATAAGCGATAGTATTGCTTAAGCGAAAGTTTGCTAGCGCAGTTTCATCCATATCTATAAAAAAAAGTTAGAGTACTTTTCTCCCTAAAACATGTGAAAACGACATTGTCACTGTGGACCCTTTTAAAATCTAATTTGATCCTTGCCAGATTGACTTGGTTCACATAACCGGAACGTAAACATGTGGAGTGTTAACAAAGCATGACTTATTCACATGTACTACGCGTAGTCACTACTGAAATTTGTCATCCGTGCTGGACAAGCAAATGTTTCCGGAAACCACACAGGGTAACATTCATATGGCAAGTAGTAGATACAGTCATGCATTCATGTTACTTCTGTTATTTAATGGACAGTAAACATCTGTTACTTCACTTACTCGGTATCTGTTACACGCTCATTCACAGTTGTAACTGCCACGGTTGATGGGCTAGCCGCCTTATACTGTGGTAGATAACAGAAAAATTGGAAAGTGGTTATCGAAAACCTGTTTGACGGTGTCGAGAAGTAATTACAAAACAATCACATAATTTGGTTCCATACAGACAGTTTTGCCTGGCAATTTATGTTGTCTCTAAGTTATCTGACTTTGTGTACAGAACAACCACTGACCTAATTCACAAACTTTATCTGTGCCATTCCATCATCGTCTTCGTATCATCAATACAACAAACGTTTTAAGGTTTAGTGAATAAAACAACAAATGTATCACTGTGTTTTCGGCCAACTTTTTTCGATCCTGTAGAGCTTCAGGAAATTGTGCACTTTATTGAAATCTGTAATCAATTGCACAGTGATAGGTACTTTTAAAATCACAACCATATGACAAGTTGAGTCGTATTTAGACACGATAAGTTATGCTCAAATGAGTGATTCATGTAAGGACGGGAAAGCATGCAATCATTAATACGTTTGGATATTGACATATTCTGACCAAACTGAAACATTTGTTCCATTTTCATTAGTTCGACTCTGTTACGTGGTCTCTCCAGAATTCGTTTTCACAGAGGTTTGTGTACTTTTATTGGTAATTTAGTTAGTCGATCGTCCAAGACGATCATATTCATCAGTACATCCCGTTTGCTGTCACTGGACGAAGGACTATGTTCCCTCAGGTCCTGTACCTTGATTCGTTGTTACTGTCCAATGGACATGCATTTTCAGACTGACAATGCAATGCGTCCTATTGTCAGTGCCATCACAGGATTGTTGTTCTGTTCTTGAGTTACTGAAGGATAACAGAAGACGAATATTCATAAGATGTAAATGGATCCTTAAGAAGGCGAAACGACCTTTTGTGATAAGAAATGATCGAAAAAGTTCACCTCCCCCCTGAATAACAGTATACACCTAGGAGGACTGTTATGAAATCATTATTCATCAGCCCATCATGTAAAACGTTTGAACGTGTGTTCTGCCTTCGCACGAACAGTCAATTAAACACACTGGTTTCACCAGACAATCTTTCTTGACTCATTCCATTTGTCAGTATGCTGCAGCAAAGTGGTATTAGCTGTGATGACTCTGGTTCACCTGGTGTATTCCACATAACCCAGAGGGATGAGAGATGAATCGGTTCTCCACACCACATCCTGTTTGGACAGTTAGGTTGAAAACGCAAACCTCGAGTAGGACGCACACTTTGAGTGACTAGGCTTGAAACTTTTGAAATTGAAGCTTGTTTCTGTAGGATTTTCCCTAATTCCTGGCCAGGGTTTGAAGGACAACTTAAACTTCGGTTGGGGGAAACTGTCAGCTATGACGGGAAATGACGAACAGTGACGCGTGTATTGTGAATTTCAACGAGTCCCCATTGGGCTATTCCTTCACATCTTTCCCCTTCTCATTTCACATGATCGACATGATTTCTCGATTGGCTGTGGCACGTATGTCAGCCCATGTGACAGTTTGCGTTATATACACATTACTGTAAAGTGGACTGCTCATCTTCTATCATGTTTTCACCGTGATGAAAAACGCGTTCTGTACTGTGGTAGAAGTAGGTTTGCGCACTGGCCTCTCAAGACAGTACACAAAATTGAAATTGACCTAGGAAATCAATTTTGCAAACAGCTGTTTTCGATAATTATCATCAGGATTTTAGAGTTACACAGGGTAATTGCACTCTGAAGTCAAAATGTTACCACTTAGACTCCAAGGTTTAATTTGAAAACTTACGCGCGCAATTAAATGGACTCATTCCATTGTCAATATATAATACTGAACAACCTAAATCTAGCCTTCTGAACACATGTTACACTTATCTCACTAGCGAAGTGCCAAACTGCAATTTACTGAAGCGAAACAGCTGTTGGCAAAATCGACCCCTTATGAACTCCGTGGGACTCGAGAGAGAACTAAGCCAGAGAAATCCATGAGTACAGAATGATGATCTGTATTAATGAAAATTCGACACAACCTTCTAAACCCAGGTTCAATAAGTACAGCGGCATGGTGTAGAATACAAATAAAACTAGCGCACAAAAACTGGTAACTCGGCAACCCAGTGACAGACAGTGTGTCGCAAAAGTAGCATGGCAAAAACATTGTATCAGCAGCACATTGGTAGTTTCTACCACGAAATCCTGACTTTTCGCTGACTTGTTATCACTTTTCCAAGCTATCCATAACTTGCTCAAGAAGAAACGATTCTGAGCGGTACGACTGTTGAAAGTGCATAGGTCCTAACGATCCCGATCGTCGAGTAGATGATACAGATATGTGCTGCATTTTTGAAAGTGTGCTGAGCGTTGTATGATATGTTTTGCATAAAAACTTTGTTTCACTTACGCTGCATGGTCTGAAAGTTGACGAGAAACTCAATAAATCCGGAAAACAGAATCAATTTTGATGGTTGAACAAGGGGTGGAAAACGATAATTGAAACGTACTTTTATCCGTCTGCGCTCTTCACAACCAATTTTGTAAGCATCGTAATAGAATTTTATGCCCAGACCGAAAAAGAAGAAAGATGTTGCAATCAGCAGTGGCCCAACCATTTCGCCAACATCCAGCGAGAGGATGAGATTCATGTAGATGAATCGCAGACACGTGATCAGCAAACCCACGAACAGTACCAAAAGGAACATGATAAAACTGGCTACTGATATCCAATAAAGTTTGCGCCCACGACCAAACTTAACGGAGTTCAATTCGCGTTGAACTTTCCGATCATGATGCTCCGCTTGAATTGTGGTCCGACCGCTTTTGTAGGTTGCGATAGACGCCTGGACAAAAATTGGTTAATAAAAATGGAGATAGCGTTTTTGTGTACAAGGTAAACTGATGGTGCGCAATATGTTGCTTATAATAACGTAACAGAACCAAGATAAGTAAATGGGTTTCGGTACACAGTATGTGGCGTTCTTTCTTCATAAAAGCACCAACAGAGTGCATCAACTGTGCATAGTAAAGCGTACTTGTTAGACCAGTCTACTTGATAATTTTAACTTAGACTGAGTCAAATGAATGATTATTACCGAGTAGTCGGGGATTTGGTTTGATTTCAAGTTGACCATCACTTACATCTGATCGCAGCGTTCGCATTCAGATAGACTTTCCAGCCAGCCTTTTTCGAAAAGAAGCACTAGAATGGAATGAACACGTATGTGACACAAAGCCCCTGGGGTTCATGTACTGTCTTTTCAAGGTTGATTCACATGCATTTTTGATTGCCTTCATAATTCAACACCCGGAACATGGCACATTTTACTGGATTCGTGCTACGATGTGAAACACTTGAAAAAGTGGGCGCTGTTAAAATGGTGTACTGGGGAAGAACTATCAGTGTACTCACTTGCTCCAATGTCTATGACGCGTCGAATGAAAATGTACTCACATGGTTGGCGGCATCCGATTCGGATTAGCCTGTCACAGTGACCGAAGCCAAAGGACGCCTGCGCTTATATATCACTGCAACTGGCTTGCGCTGCACCAATTGCAGTTCCACCAACACACCACATATCCAGTGTAAACCCGAAGGA
>QNGE01001799.1:0-85202 GCA_008508345.1 Paragonimus westermani | reverse complement strand
GCCACACGCGCTCTCAACTCGCGGTCCACGGACAGATCTGTCGACAAGTTGCTACCCAAGTAGCAAAAATCCCCGCAGCCATTCACAGTGTCTCCAGCGATGCGAATTTCGGGTGGAGGTACACAAGCAGCACCTCCACCATAGTTATACGGCCACAATAGGGAGAGTGCTGGCTCCACGAAAGGCCTCCTAAGTGGATGTTGCTTGTTTGGTGTTTCCTAATAAAGAGCCAGCAATGCATCATAAACACAGTCCCCAAGTACTGTTGGCACAAACCAAGATATTTGGGACGTAAGGCATAACTGATAGCCCTTTGTCGATTCAGAATACGACGGTACAGTGGATCATTTCACAGCAAGTCAAGCAAAATGTGCAGCCTACGAACAAACGCGGAGGTCATCACACTTTCAAGTCTACTTTAGTTTTCTCGAGGATTAAGGTTGGGTATGCGTTGTAATGATCACTTCAATGATTCCACTCAATAGTCATGTACTCCGTTCAAAGTTCTACACAGAGCAATGAAGAATAGACCAGTAAAGCTGATCATATTCATCGTGGATCTGAAGTGATCACAAAGCCCAACAATAATGCGATGCCTATAGACAAAATAACGTGATTGGTAGTAAGCAAATGACCAGTTAGGAGAGGTAAGATGGTTAGGGACAACTGTCAAAAGTCAGTGGCCAACGGGGAACCCCTCACTAATCAGATCAGTACACTTCATCATCAGGCTGTGAGAAAAGAGCTTGGTTTTAACAAGATCTTCATGTCACTATGAATAATTACTGATGAGTAGTCGGAGATTTGGCTTGGAATAGTCAGTAGTACTGACGAGCTCTGATGAGAGCGAAACTCGAGTCTAGTGCTTCTTTTCGAAAGAGGCTGGCTGGAAAGTCTATCTGAATGCGAAAGCTGCGATCAAATGTGAGTGATGTTCAACTTGAAAATATGAATAATGCCCCTGTGCAGTAGTTAATTAATCTCCAGGGTGGAGGTAATTATACCGCCCATGTTGTGTGGAACCGTGATGTGAGTTGTCACTTATGATAAACGTGCGTTTGACAGTAAACTACACTCAACTCATTTACAAGCTTTAAGAGTTTCAAACTGAAACATAGTGCAGTAATTAGCTACGATGAAAATGACCCATGTCATGTCACTCTAGATTACTGTGGGGGCACTAGTAGGAAGGAACAGGTATGAATTGATTTCGGAAAGAGTTTCTAAGCGCTGGTTAACGTTTTATAAAAAGCGCAAAAGAGGCACAATATGAGAATTTAACAAACGTAACACTTCATAGGCGCTGAATGCACACGCGCTTGATACACAGATCAGGATAGTCCGTTCAACGGCACGTAGTTGCCTTGGGCGTTCTATTGAGAGGACTAATCGGCCACTGGGTACTGGTAATCTTGAACATATCTGAAGGTGGTTATACGCGCGATGTGATATAGTTCGTGCGGCCTGACCCACACAAGAGCAAATCCCAACTATCTTTAACGCCCAGCATCTACCCGAAACCTGAAACAGAGTAATCGTTCCCAGAAAATGGTATAAGTATTTGTTGTTTTGTTTTCTCTTGTGTTTCTAAAGGACATCTGTCTCTCCCTCTTGTATGTGTCGCCTACAATCAAGTCACATGTACGTGCTCGTAGAGGATGCATGAAATGCTAGGCGGGCCAACACTATCAGATTTAAGGGTTTGAATTTCACTTGGCAACTTCTCAGGGGAGCCCGTTTCCTCACACAGCGTAAAACACCAAGTATTGTCCACAACAGTACCTTTGGTGAAGACATTAATGTTTTTTAACAAGGAATAGTTGGTTTCCTCCTACCCAGTCCGTTGTGTTAGACCAAACGCTAAACAGTTTTTTCATACATAAAGGAGAAGTCTCATCGAAGGTTTCATCGGAAATCAGATTTTCACACTAAATGACCTATTGGTTAAGATCCACCAAAGTTGAGTAGTTTGCAAACAGGTGCTGTTCATGATCTGCTGGTTTCTCAAATCATAAAGTCTACCAATGATTTGAAAAGAACTGAGAAAATGCCAAAAATCTGTAAAAAAAAACTCACTTTCGATGCTTTCAGACTACGAGACAATTTTAGCTGGCTTGCGCTATACATGACCGATTTCCCCATGATCGTTGAAGCTGGATAACTGACCACACTTCCAGCGCGTTGAGACCGTTCACCAGGTTCACCAGCCAGCCCTGTGGAAGACGGTGGCCTACCCACACCAAACGGTCGTGCTCCATCTGGAAGGTTTTCATAGACTTTGTTAACCGCAGCTGCTACGCCACCAGTATGGACTCGCGGTCTAGTGGAGCCAGATATGACGGAACTGGTAGGCTCTGCCGGACGCGCATTTATACCGCGAAATGAGGACACGGAGGGAGTGCGGAGAGGATCGTCGGATCTGAGGGAGGATTGGCTGTCAATTCGGCCGAATCCACTGGCCTGTCGTTGATGCTCATATTGCATACGTGTACGATGACTGGTCATTGGTTAGGGTAGTAGTCTATCGATGACAGTCCTGAACGATGCTTGGAACCTGGTGACAAACAGGAAGTGTAGCGTAGTGTAGATGTAAACTAAAGGACAAAAACATTACTGACTTCACTAAGTAACGATAGAAGACGGCTAATGAATTTTCAAATGAAACCAATGGGAAACTTGTGGATCAAAAGAAGTTAAGAATGCATATCCAGCCTTAAACCTGCGTCCGAATTCAGCAGACATTTTCGATCTCGGAAGTTCGGCGAAATTTTGACTGCAGGTGAAGGAGAAATCCAAACACAATCTACCAGCGCACTTTAGGGTACAATGAACAACAGTGGATTGACGTCACCTGAAAGACCAGATTCGGCCGCAATGATCCGGGTTGCCTAGCTGCCTGAATAATCGGCTTAGTGTTCTGAATGTGTGTGTCCAGTTCAGTTCACCCGTTAATGACGTTGTTACAGCAGACACTGGCGGGTTTCTTTAGATTGGGCGCACCGGGCGTAAAAAGTGTTCTCTGAAGACTGAGCAGCTAAGTTTGATGTTTTAGTTTTAGCCGGATTTTTGTGAACGTTTGTTTGGTGTATATCAAAGCATACTTCTGAATGGACGATAAGATCAGTTTAACAATTTATATCCTCAAGCATTCACCAATATAGTGATGCGTTCCGAAATATCCTAAATTGCTTGACCTATCTGAATATGACATCGAACGAATTACCGCAACCCGTGCGGTGGACCTTCGCTATATTTTCTGGATAAGCGCAATATTCTTCCGAATAAGATGAGGACGGCAAGAGTTAACAGTAAGTTTAAAATCAAAGTATTCTGGCCACTTGAAAATAATCCGAAAAGTCTCGACGGAATAAGTTGGTCAATTTAGTCAATAACCGATGCATAAAATCATCATCATCATAGACAGCAACACATCAGTGGTTCACACCAATGCTTGACTGCCACACAACCATGAAGAAAAAGCAAACCCTGTATAGGAAGAGAGAGAAGGAAAAAATAAGGGGACGGGAAGGGACCTAACTACTGAAAATGACTACGTCCATATTCAAACATTCAGCATCAAGGTGTCTACACCTTGCAAACAAACAACCAAGCTGCAAGTGACAGTAAGGCATCATCAGCGAGACAGCTTCCTTACGGCTTTCACTGCCCCGCGTCATTAAATGCACTCACTTCACAGACAACTCGGACAAACAACGACAACATTCACGCCACTGAGCTCGATTAGCCGCCATCTCACCTAGAGTCTCCAACCACCGACTCTGTGAGTCGCGAGGGCCCCAGCCCGGGAGACGAACACGACCCACAGTGGCCAACCCCTTCGTGAACGTCTTCATTTCTTTACGCCAGGTCATTATGTGACCACCTCGCACCTTACACCAGTCGGTCGCAGTGTCAGCGAACAGTGCTCGGTGTAGAAGACGACTAGCTGGCATCCTCAATACATGACCTAACCATCCAAGCCTGTGCAAACGCAGAGACTGAACAAAAGAACTCGTTTGGCAATCACTACCAAACACCCGCTTCCTGACCTCTTCGTTACTTACACGATGGTGCCACCCGATACGAGCCACTGAACGCAGACGTCGGTGGTCAAATACTTCAAGACGGTTCACGTCTTCTACTCTGAGCGGCCAGGTCGCGCTGCCGTAAAGTGAAACGGCCCTAACCGTTGTCTTATACACGCGACCTTTTAGCTTCAGAGAAATACCCCCTCTGTCGCCAGAGATGCCTCAAATTAGCGAATACCGTCCTAGCCTTAGAGATGCGCGCTTCTATTTCATTCCCTTCACCTCCACCACCGCCGCTGATACAGCTTGCCAGGTATACAAACCGGTCAAAAACCTCCATGACTACATTATCTAACATCAAATCTACGTGGTCACAGCAATCCTGCAGAAGCACTTTGCATTTTGAGGCTGCAAGGCGCATTCCGAAGTATTTAGCAGAACGCAAAATAGCGTCTAGCATTGTTTGTGCCAATTGAAAGTTGTCAAACAGCAACAGTTTGTCGTCAGCGCATTTAAATGTAGCCCAATTTGTATGAACTAAATCCCTGACTGACAAACAGTGTTATATGGTTTCAGTCAGAAATGCTTGGTGTCACTCACCGGACATTCTTATTCAGTGAACACCGACCAAGCATTTACAGACTCCATTAAATTTGAGAAACATGGCAAATATAACCCGCAGCTGGGTTACTGCGGTTCTAGTCCACAGTTATTTACTAGTTCTCTACTAGCCGTATCGAAATTAACTCGAATTTAACGTATGATGACAATCACCAATCCCAATAGGTAACACAACATCGACTAGTAATGCAACACTTGGACCTGCCTACATAATAATGAGCAAACGGAAACACTTTCCACTTGCCTAGAGCCACTGAGATAAAAAAAGAAAACATCTTACAAAACACTGTCGCGTGACATTCACTTTCCGACCATATTTTACAACCAGATTCATCACATCAAGCAGAGAAACTTGAAATAATTCTGTTGGAGGACCTACGCACTAAAAGATAAATTCCTTTCCATAAGGTGGTCATGATCTAAACTGCACCGTTTCGGTCTCCACAGTTACGCAGAAAAGTATGTTAATCTTTTCACCACCATCAATATTTCCAAAAAGGAGGTATGGCCTCATAAATATGTAGATGTAATCGAAAGCCGTGGGCGTCTATTCACTGTTGGTAACAGCTGTCTTCGGCTTATGATGGGATCACCAAGCAGACTGAGAATAGCTTTGTTCCGTTTCAGGCTGACAGCCTGGTCAAATACTATAATCTACTGGTCTAAATACTCCGATATATGGGCTAGAGATACGTTTCGACGAGCTCTCTTCGAGTAAACGGCCGATAAATGGAAAGCCTGACAATAAAATCCCATTTATTTTGGACCTAGATTTCTGTTAGACTGAAATCTGATTGGCTATACGATCAGTAGATGGACAGTTTTTTTGTGGCGTTGCTTCACTCGTGCGATCATTATCACACTTTGTTCTTGGTAGCCCACGGCTAATTAATGGATCGAATTTCTGCCCCGACAAATCACATTTAGCTAGAAGAATTAAAATTGCAAGAAATCGGTGTTAGTTTCAAATCCTGAACGGCGTACACTGAAAGTTATTCACGCTAATGTCGAAATCTGTGGATAAGAACAGGGTGCCCATTGAGTATGTGCGGACCGACCAAGGTGGTTAGTTAAATCAATGAGAAAAAGTCCTATACATACGGAACGGTGATCTTGGTTTACAATGCTGTACATTATTTAAGAGTTTGCCGTAGTGTTTTCCAAGAAAATATCTCTTCTAATAGCACACGTCAGCACTGAGGCAGTTTTCAGTAGGTAACGGTTGGGTGGTTCAAGGCACTGACCGCAGGCTCCTCTGATGCTTTCCATTGAGGTCTCAGTCCCCTACTGTTCACCCTCACCACCATCATGTTTGACAGAAATATACCAGTTTACGGTGATCTTCGGTTGCCACGCATCTATGGTAAGATAAAAAAACATCAGTACACTATAAAAGTATGGAGGTAAATTGGATTTATGTCTTAGATGCACGTGGAGAAATTCAGATACTCATCATCAAGGCGCATACGCTTGGTAACTAGGCAGTCGAACTGTAAAGAAAGTGGGGTAACACGAACAGAACATCCAATTTGCTTGTGAGTTCCACTGACCCCGTTCATAAATCGCTCTTACTTTGCAAGTGATTCAGTAAAATAACAACATTCGCATCGAGTGGTCACCCTCTGCCTACATCCTAATGTCTTCAACTAAAGTCTAGGTGGATCGCGAAGCTCCTCACAATAGAAACTAATACAGCCTACTGTTCTCGGTTCACAATTTCAACTTCCTATTGTGATTCTATCGACTGATCGTCACGCCTTAAGCCAATGAGGTGATCGGAGAGTGTGCCTATAAAATATGAAAACTAAAAGGCCAGTTGGAATATTTGTAGCAGGCGGATAACCCATCCGTTTCATGAAAAAATAATTCAAGTATTAAATTTCAGAACTATCAATTTCAAATGCACTACGTGAAACATCTTTGTTATCCGGACCCTCATTGTAGCAGTGACCCAATTATGTGTGGAAGAGACTATGCAAGTCTCAGTAGTACGATTGGGAGAACCCAGTGTTACTAGTCAACCGCAGAATTTCATTCGGACAACTTGACCAAGAACGTTAAAAAATATTTTGTGTGTGTTTCCGTCCATGTGCGAATGCTCATACGCAGATTGAAAGAAAGGGGGTACGAAAAACAAACATTCTGATACATCCAAAAACAGAAGGTTTCGAAACAGATTAGACCCAGAGTATCATAAGGCAATTCAATGATCAGCTGATCATGGGATTATCATTAAGTGAAACTATCATGAGGTTATGTCCATTCGTGGGATCTTATAACAAAGATGGCTCATTGTGAGTTGGTAACGATATCTTTTTAACGAGCCAGATCACAGACGCTGATGTACGATACTTTTTCCGCAGTCGGAAATGTTTGATGTCGTTACAGTACTACACGGGTTACATGAAACCAACAAGATACACTGTTCAGAACACCGCTATCCATCGTGAACGTGCAAAATGATAGATTGTATCATACAATGTTACTAACACCTGCGTTTCCGGAAACTAGAAATGTTTTGAAGTTTGAGTAGTTTATCCCCAACCTTTCTGATAGTCGGGAATAGTGGTGGTGCTGTATAAGAGCAGGCATCGATCCAACTTTACCAAACGCCACATTCAAAATTATACACCCAAACACTCACGCACTGATTATGTCACCTCGCTTGGTGATGAAACGTTTGCAACCTAAATGCCAAGCTCGGCGAACATATCGATACCAAAACTTTCCCCAACCTTTTAAGATTTCAACAGTCGTAGCACAAGCTGGTGAGACGACCCTACCATGGTGGGTGACGAAGCAACCGAACTCGCGCAACCTGTCCATCTCAGTCATCTCCTAAACTTTTGCATAGACGGAGGGCCACTGTGACCGAATCCTGACATGTACACCCCACTATATCATGCGTTGGTTAGACAAAAATACTGTAACCATTCGAATTACGGCAGACTCCTTTGAAGACGAAAATTGTCTCTGATCCGGTCTACAAGAATGACCAAATGAATAGCAAGAACAGTAGATCGAATTATTGAAAACTAATTAGTTTTCAACTAAACGAAACGGTACTGAACTTGTTCTTATCGAAATTCAAAGAAGACTTTCTTAAAAGTGCGTTTACAGCCATCCGTTCGTCTTGGTTATAACCCCTCCTCAAGTTAGTCCGAAGAAGACGGACAGTATACTTCTATAGAAGTAATTGCCTGTAGTACATTAAGGCACTATAGGCAACCACCAGAGGATAATGTCGTAAGAGATTCGCAACTCATGTGGATCACCAAACACACTAAATGCTCCTTAAAACAGGTCAGACGCAAGAAACAAATAGCTAATAACTTGAAGCAGGGAAATTGTGAATGTGCTACCGGTGTATAAAACGTGATTAAACGTTTGAATAACGGCGAAAAGTAAATCCAGGTATCTTACATACAGTACAACTATTCTTTTGAGAAGATACGGTACTTTCATATAAACAACACGGCACTTACTGTTACAAAAAGCTGTGATGGAAAGTTTTCGATAGATGAGCGAATAACGTGGAATCCACAGTTGGATATATATATCACGAAAAACTTCACATAGATATTCCTGAGATCACCAACCCGATAATAAAGCTGACTGGACAGCATAACCCCATGTAGTATGGATCATCCAGGAACTAAATTTTTAAATTGTGCACTACAAACAACCCTGTCTCAGTTTAACAAGTTTGAATGAGTAAAACAAATAAAAGTTTCAAGCAATATCGCCCCCGAGATTTCCTGGTCAGTTGTTCTTATCTATAATTTCATTTTTCGATGCGGCGATTATTGAAGACCTACTGAGGGAACTGAATTAGTTCGAAGTTGATACCCACACGCACCTAATCATAGTCCTCTCATTCAGATAAGCCTGTCGGCTAGACTGGAGTTCCGCTCTTAATAGTGCTTATCAGTAGTGTAAATCCTCGTCTGAATCACAGTTTGCGCTCTGATCTACGTGCTTGAGAGAAACTAGCGTGTTCACCACACTGTCAACAACACCACAATAAGCATGACTGGAAGCCCGAACCCAAATGCCCAGCAACCACTTTGTGTGAATAACGTTGACTCTGCCCGATCACTTCGAAGGGGGAAATGAACAGAGTCACTCTCGTATCTAGTTCTTCCTTTTGAAGTGTACTCTCCGATGGGTTCATCGGAATACGAGGACTGCACTCAGCTATGAGTAGTGTTCAAGTTTGAAGTAATCGCAATCCCCAAGCCTTCACTGCTGGTTCCATCCATGATCTGTTGACTCATTGCCAACAGTAACTTCAACT
Source organism: Paragonimus westermani (assembly GCA_008508345.1). Taxonomy (NCBI): domain Eukaryota; kingdom Metazoa; phylum Platyhelminthes; class Trematoda; order Plagiorchiida; family Troglotrematidae; genus Paragonimus; species Paragonimus westermani. Next base: position 76,256 of record QNGE01001799.1, on the reverse strand, counting down.
CAACCAGGATATTCTGACTACGGGGTTATCAATCGGATAGAACAGGGCGATTCTGTTCGTTTTCCTTTCGAAATGATCGGGCAGAGTCAACGTTATTCACACAAAGTGGTTGCTGGGCATTTGGGTTCGAGCTTCCGGACATGCTTTTTGTGGGGTTATTGACAATGTGGTCAACACGCTAGTCTCTCTCAAGCACGTAGATCGGGGTGCTAACTCTGATCCAGACAAGCATTTACACTACTGATGAGCACCACTATGTGCGGAACTAGAGTCTAGCCAGTAGGCTTATCTGAATTCGAAAACTGCCACCAAGTGTGGGTGGTGCTCAGCTTTGAAATAATCCAAATCCCTCGACAATTAGTGCTGAAATGGACTTGCTGATATTTGGCCATCCAGTTGTAAATGCGCCACATCCTGCGAGGTGATACGGGCGATGAACCCAGCGGACCATCGCCCCCAAAATGAATACAGATCTCGGGGCCATCATCTTACGCTTCACAAACAGCGCCCTCATCCAGTATCCCGCCTGTCTCGACCAGCCGTCAATGGCTACAGTGCGCAACGAGCTTTGGTGGTGCTAGCACCTATTGGCCCGGCCTTCGGGCGGCTCCTAGATGCGCATATGGTGGTGTGCTGGAAATAGTGAGACAGGTAAGACCCTATTTGTTCCAGTGTTGAGACGCCCAGTGAGGAGGCTCACATGGTCAGTGCTCCCCGTTTACTGCCGATAACCAATGAGGAGTGAGTGACACCTCAGCCTCCGTTGTACTGGCCACGTGATAACCATACATAAATAAGTGCGACATTGGCAGTGTGTTGTGCCAAATAAATTAGCGGTTATTGACAACGGTTTTAGATGAAGACATACAAGGAGATACATGGTGAGCAACAAGCATGTGATATGAGGCGAGAGGTAAGGTACATTAAACATATGGGGCAAAAGTAAACTGTGATCCAGAAGCATCATGCTTACGCTCACTATCCCTGTAGAAAAACACTTCATTTATCTACGACGTGCGGGGTTGAACGGAATTCAGCACCCATATGGTCAGACAGAGGTTCGTTCGACTTGACGGTCTCTTCAAGGAGAATTTGCAGCCGTGCCATTATAAACAGTTCAGAGAAGTCAGGACCAATACGAATGATAAGTATACGGCTGGTTGGGGTCATATCTCCTTATAGTCGTCGATGAAACAGTGCATGCATGTCCAGTCTGCCAAGTAATCGTAAATATGGCTGACAATTCAGGAATTGCACAGGGCGGGTGCCCACACACACGATGCTCCAGTGCTATATGAGTACACATTATACATGGCAGGATAGCCCGACCGCAACATTCGCAGTGAGGTCTCACAATTTGGCGAAGAACCCACACGGAACGTATCTTCCGTCAACATCCCGGAGGCTTGAACCATCTACAGCACGCAGGAACCTTCGTCGGGAACCTAGTGAAATCGAAAGCTGGCCTTAAATTCACCAGCGATAATGAAACCGAGGTTCACCTGCCACTGCAACAGGCAGCTCCATTCCTTAATGCCCACATGCGGGCGTGGCAGTGACAGTAGAATCAATGGGTTGCACTGTACCAAGTCGTGAGGTAACGACTTGCTTGTCGATAACAGTGATACAACGAACATTTTGACATCTGGCTACCATATTACCATTGCATAAATCTTGACTTACAGTGGCGAAATCGCCTACCTAGTTATTATCCACCATAGAATTTTCAGCCGAACAAACGCCATGCGTCTGTGAATTAACTTCTGTACATGGACGTGGTAAAGCTATCATCCACCCTGCTTTGTTCATGAGATCGGTCTAAAATTATGTCAGGCCGTCATCATAACTGTTGGAGGTAACACGTCACGCTGAACGACTAAACCCAGAAAAGCCACCAGCTAAAATCGTTGTCACACAAACAAACCGATCCATATCAAGCAGTATATTGGATAGCTCTTAAGATATCTGGGGGTAGATCCGATGGGAACCCCTACGCCCCCACCCTCTGCCACTGCACGCCTGTCATTCTGGAAAACTTCTTTTGTTACCGGGAGAGAATTGTTTCACATCTACAAAGCCCATTCTGCCTCCCAACTTCCATTTGCGAAGCACAGACGTATGTTCTCCAACTTATCCTTCCTTTTCCAGACACTCTCCTTCACTTTCCTTGTTTCGGACCAATGTTCCTGATTGCCATACTGAGAAAGAAAAGATAATTCACAGTGGGCACTCATCCAACTTTACATACCATCTTAGAGCTGCAACTGCTGAGTCTGCACCCGTTTAGAGAGGCTTGTTAAACCTTGCTCACAACACTCCCTTCAGTCCACTGAGCGCCCAAGTTAGTGCAAAGAAGGTAAGTCATGCACTGACTGTAACCAGACTGCTCCTCGGTATGTTTCGCCAAGCAGTCTTCACTTTTCTGGGCACCAGCTCCATCTGACCACCCATAAAATGTGATGTTGCTTCCCGGTCTCCTACTTGTTGTCTTTATTCGTGTTCCAATCAACAGTAAGCCTTACGGACAACAACAACGGCAGGGAGAACAAATGACTCATTAGAAGTACATAATGTATCGTCGTGTTCACACGCGGTAGCATCATTTTTGAGTGCGTGGGCGAATGAGCCGTTGGTCGTGGAAGCCGTGAACAACCATCGCGTAGCTTGCGCCTTGACACGAATGTGGGGCACACAGGCGGCCTCGACACATACAACAGGGATGTTCTACGGAGCGTAACTAAATCTGGTCTTGAAGTGAAACAGGAAGGGTGCGAATAATTATTCCTGGAACTTAAAGTGCAATTGCTGGAGTTTCGAGGACCGCATGGTGAAGGTTGGCTGTACTTCGTAACCATCAAATCCCTTGAACACTAAATCCCGCCCTTAAACGCTACAAATTAAGTACAAAAGAGAAAGCGTATATGTGGAATTACCTCACTAGAGAAGTGTTGGTGATGCTGGAAAATGTCGGATACACAAACAGTCAATGTGTGATTAACTGCATTCAGCGCACACCCCTGGATATGGGGACAGAAATATAAATAATCCGTGGGTATGTTGCTTCCGCCCTCCGCGGACTTTCCAAGACAAGAATGTACATGCGCTGCTTGTGTTGCATGCAGGGGATTGATGGCAGTAGTAAAGACAAAGTTATCAGCGAGGGAACAACACTGAGCCAAGCGTCGTTAAGTAACCAAAGCTGAGACGCGGATCATTACGGACCTTGAGCTTCTTTAGAAGGCAGAGGTCACAGTTTCTCACTCAGGAGTTTGTTTTTTACTTCCTCCGCACTTCAGACATAGCAGTTCAGCCACAAAACCTTTACCCGACGACCATCGAAAAACCTCGGAAACAATGCACAACTGATCTGAATAGTGGAAGCAGCCCTTCGCCGTTCCTAACGATTCTCTCACATCTATCCCCGATAAGACCGGTTACGGCATGCCTTTCCCTCAGAAAGCGTACTAAGAACGGCCTGCCTAGCTTCATCCTTTCACATCAGAAAGTGTGCAGGTGGTTGACATTTCCAGCGTGCCTTTGGGGTTAACTCAGATTTATAAAGTCAGTGGGTGCTTATACGTAACAGCCCATTTAACTTTCTGAAATAGTAAAAAATACAACACAACGAACAAACTCGTCTTCACTCAATGTCAAACTCAAACGCAGAGTTGATACAACGTTTTGCGCTGCCACATTATATCCCCAATTTCCGTCTGATCAGACGTCAATGGTGATGCCTGTTTCTGCGGCCTATTTCCGTATATACTGACTCATTTATCCATGTGGAACCGATTATTTTGACTGCACGGACACACTCAGCTATAACAGTGCATGAACACCATCCACATTGGCGCGATGGCAGAAAAACAAAATCAGTTAACAGCGTCTTACCGCCCCACCTGATGGATTCGAATCACAGTATTAACGTGACTAAAAAATTTCCCCCAGTCTATCCAGTTAAGGACGGTGAGGCGTGAAATTTTGTTCACGGCTGAACTGTCAAAACCAGCCTGTGCGGTGTGAAGAGAATGGATGGGAAACACGCATCGATACAAAGTCAACCAGCGATTCGCAGAAGGCTATGACCAGTCACTCTCAACGACGCGAGCGGACTGGTTTTTCAACTTGATGACCAATCAGCGAAGCATGTTATCTTGATACCGGCTTTTTTGACGAGCATCAACGTAAAACAAGCTATGTAGGTACGTTACGCCTTAAAATGAACGGGCTAGAAGTGGAGCCAAGCCGACCAATATGAAAGCCGAGGTGTCAGCACCAACTGTAATCACTCAATTTACTGATGCGTCCTTGTCTATAAAACAACCAATATAAACCCGGTAAACGAAGATTTGCTTTGTACCGTAATTTTCCCTATCGATATTTTGATGGAAGATGGCGTTTCGTCAACACACAGACCAACACTGTATATCAAATAACGTCTCGTTCGGGCTTTGGGATAGTTTTGGCCCACCCCACACTCCTTCATCTCGTCAATGTCTACTGCCCAAATGGATACTTTAATACCGTTCGGCAACGGTTTAACTGACTTCATTATCCATCTGTTTCTCGGTTCATTGCTCTAGTGATTCCCTTATTTAATGACATACACTGTGGCGCATTTAGCTTGGTGATGGATAACTTAATACGAGCTTACTCGATGCACTATTTTTCATGAAAACCCTGGCGTTTTCTCCTTTTATGGGTTGTTAAAAGTCGTATCACCTCTCCATTGATCCGAAGAGGAATACAGCCGAAAGGTCAGCACCCGCAAAATATCTTAACCGAGGGGCAACAACCGTGGGTAGGATCGACCAACAGATGGCACTCTGGTCATTTTTAAGAATTGCACGTCGTCGTCCGACCTCTATGTAAATGTTGACAAATAAACAAGTTGAGTATATAACCCAGCTAGATATTCAGCTTAAAACGTGATAGTATACTCTTGACGGTTTATCACTTTGATATTCAATGCAGAATACGGTGCGAACGCCACGTGGTCGAGGCGTGTGAATTCATGTATTTCTCCAAGACCGCGCAAACCTGAACCTTCTTTTGAGATGAAAGTATTCCATGTAGAAATCTTCCAACAAGATCACCTTCGGGACGCGGAATCGATGATGAGAACTAACCTGATGGTTTCATTTATGAATACTAAAAAATTCCCCACAAAATGTAAGAATGTGAGGCAAATTTAAGTACAACCTAATTTTCCCACTGCAACACAACTGATACATTCATAAATCCTTGCATACCTGTCTTCAAGTGTATGCTTATTTTTTCCTGAAAGTTTGAAGGAAAATCATGTTCAGATGGTTGGTTTAAACTGTCGTTCACCATGGAACAACATATCGACCAACTACACAGTTAGCGGCGCACTGTTTGTCGGTACCGCGCAAGCCATGCACCTTCTCTCCTTGCACACCTACTCCGCGTACAGTGCACTGCTTCCTTGAGGACATTTCATTTTTACCCTCGAGGTATAAACATGCTAGCATCTCAGGAAGTTGAACAAGAATCCTGGTTGTAGATCGTGATTCCTCTGGTTATCGTGGATGAAAAAATTATCTCAGCGCATGTAACGCTTTCTCACTTCGGTACCTGGTACGGAAGGTGAAATAATCGATACCTGTTTGTTTCAAGTGGCCGATATCTGAAAACAACCTTATTTCGCGTTATTTTTTAAATTCAGTATAGCTGATGATTGTTTGGTTGTTTCCACCTGACAGTAAATTTCACTTAATATAATACGGATATATATGCGGCAATGAAGAAATCATCCATCATGCCAACAAATGATGGTGCTGTTTTATTTTCAGGACGTGCACTATTTTGCAGCTTCCTAGGCGGTTTTCCAGAATCGTTAATTTCCCACTTTTCCACAGTTCCAGGAATGCCTGCAGAGTTACACGGAGAAGTTCGGTATTATCTCTTCCCGTTTGAGACCATTTAGTGTTCAGTTGCTTCACAGAGGCACACAAAATTATCTTACGGATATTAAATGTCATAAACCACAGGATGATGGCTATATATGACCACCGGCTCCGGTCACCGGAATGGACGCCAGCAACATATGCAAACCACCGGCTACATTCTACGCTAGAGAAAGCCGGAGGCAGTGTGTACTCGTTTGCATACTGGCAGCAAATATACAGTCGGCATCAAATTTTGTATGTATTCGTTCTCAATGACTTTCTTTCAGTACACCTCCGTAGGCTAACCAGGCATTGTGACCGTCTTATGAGCATTTTTAAACAGTATCAGAGCTGTCTGTCACAGTCTTATTTGGGTCTTCGACATACACTCTGTCAGTGTTACCAGTAAATTCACCTTGACTCTCATATTAAATCTGCTGCGGTACTTTTAAAATTTCGATATTTCAAAAATTATCATCAACTCGGAAGTTGCATAGATGTTTTTGGTCCATTGATAGGGCTGAGTGGGAGAGAACGCTTCTTGTGCTGTCCGGAATGGAGTTGACCGAAGAATTCGCCTGTAAACCGGACCCTCAAGAGAAAATGTTTCTAATGAGGGCTCGTGCAAACAACCATTCCCCATGTGAATATATGCATCGATTAAGAAAAGCTGGGGCTTCAGCCCCTTCTGTACGAACGCCTGATAGGGTGACTTCATCCGACCTCCAGACAGTTAACCAAGTACGTGGGGGCAACTATTCAGCAGCCTATAACCAGGTACCAACAAACAGCAACTTGTTTTAATCCCTCATAATTTTTGGCAGCCAATCTTTACTCTCAACTTTTCTGTATTAAACATTGAAAACCCCTTATTTGAGGTTAGTCCATGTAGCACGATGCGTCCCGGTTCGCAATGTCTCAGTGTACAAAAAATCTCCGGTGACGTCAGTTTTCAGAGCAGACGTTGATGACCTACTTCCGGGGTATCCGTCAATCAGTCTTGTTAACGTTCCACGTAAGATAAACGAACGCTTGTTAAAACACATCATCTTTAAACACCTTATGTTGCCTAATACAACTGATCACGCTTAAATATATGTCGATCCTCATGGCTAGTTTGTCGGCGGTCAAACACAACGACTTCATTTCCGATGCTATTACCGCTGAATCCACCATGATATTCGTCCGCTTCCATTGTGGTCCTGTCAGCCACAACCTGGGGGTGTGTGACATGCAAAAAGGCCGTTCGATTAATTACAACTTTTATCAATGGCGGATGTTCCGGGGTTGGAAATTGTCGCAACTCACATCTTCCCCGCTCATGTCTACGGGGTCTACTCAGAGGTCATAATCGGTCTGCACTCGAATCTTATTTGTCTCAGTGATCCTACGGACAACAGTAAAAACGAAATCCCCCCTATGCCGACGATTCAAAAATCTGGAATACCAGTTAACAGTGCACTACGCGATGACCTTAAAATGACTAAGTGCGGGTCAGAAGGTCGCAGTCCACTTCTGAATGGCGATGAGCGTGCACGCAATTCTTCTGTTCCGGAAATGCTTATGCGATTTATGGTGCACTTACCAGCGTAGACCTCGTAAAATAAACCCGGAGAAAATATGTGGAATTTCACTTGTCATTCAGAGGTGGTCACAGTGAAGAAGTCCGCTACTCTCCGAATGATGAAACGGACCTTTCCATGCATAGACGGAAAGGTACTCCGGAAACAGCTCTATGGGGAGGCCAGTCAAGTCGTGCATACTAGCCTGGTGGGGAAAATACTCGCTGTTGATCCCGCTTAGCACTCGGCTAGCAACCTCATCACCGGCAAACAACACGTGTTTTACGAGCTTAGACTTGGAGTTCTTGATCAGTACTCATTCAAATTTTAATCACTCTGCGGTGAATTACCTTTTACACACTTTCTCCGAAGCGAAGGAATGATCTTACTTTTCTTCATCTTTTTGACCGATTGAGGGGGTCATGGCAAGCAGCTATATATTCTCCGGCCTCGAAGTGTCCACAAACCGCAATTCACTTGTTAACACTGCAGCGATATTCCATTTCACTCCTCAAATTGCTTCTCTGAGGGTAATTCGAAAACTAGTTGAATTTCCATCTTTTAAGCATTGTTCTTGTTCACTGACTTTCCTGTGATCTTGGTGGTTGCGGTCATCAACCGAAGCTACGCTGTAAACGTTTTTCCGTGGCAGTCACTCACAACAGCAGGAGATCGATGGGCATTAGGGCAGATAGACTTAATAGTACGGGATGACTCAAGCCTCCGGCCTCATACCCGTGTATTAATTGCTACAGTCACTGGAAGGGTCGGGAGTATGATGCGTCAGCCAAGGTGGTCAGGTGGACGAAGCTACGAGTGACGACGTGTGTGGCACGTGTTTCTCATATACATGTATACAATTATTAGTAAAAGCAGATGGGGGAGAGGAGTTTTATTTTCAAAAGGCGCGCCACGCGTCTCACCAAAATATACCAGTGTGTACAAGATACGATAACCGCATTGAGTGGTGGTCTTAGACCGTGATTTCTTCAGTTATCATGGGACAAAAAATTATTTCGCGATACATTCCTCGTTATTACCTCAATGCACGGTGCAGAGATTGAAATCGTCTAAATCTGTGTCATGTACTCATAGTTGTTTGCTTCAACTGGCCGTTGATTGAGAACGACCTATTCGCTTGTTAGTTTTGAGATTCTGTATGGCTGTTGTTGTGGTTGCTGGCAGGTGGTCATCGGCTGTAAAGATGAACGTGATTGGTCGAAAGTTTTTTGACGCCCATTTAAAATGAGGCTGTCGTAACGCCGCGTGCGGCAGACGCCACCTCGTTCGTGTAAGCCGTGTGCTTGTCTTACTGGGCCTTTGGCCGACGCTTGTTTCTGTTATATTCTCTTAGGGGACTATCGGTTGAACCCCTATTTTCAAGAAACGCTGTCCCCCGGTGTCTCTACGTTGCACAAATTGGGTTTATGAGTGTAACGGGTATACGAAGCCAGAACGTACGGCTTGCCTGTTACACTGTAGATTGCTATGTGGAGGACTGTTTTCCTTTGAATTTTGTGTTTTCTATGAGTGCTTAGCATGGGAGAATGGGGCGTATGAAGTTTTTTGACTTTGTAGGTGCAGAACGGATGCAACCTGGATGATGTAAGCAGTGTGTGATCTATCGGTATTACGTGCGGTTGTGTTGGATTCAAGAGGCGATTTGTTTGCTCGTGTGTAGTTTCAACATGCGACTGATACGGGAAGGTACTGATGTGCTGGATGGACGCTGCCTCCCATCATTAATGAATACGTGTGTCTGTTTGATAGAACTGCGTGTGTGCTATTTTTGCTTTGCAGAAGTGTTTGCGAGTAGCACATGGTCACACGGTGTTAATGGATGTTCTGTTTCGAGAGAGCGTTTACTCTACAGCGTTTTTTGGCAAACTCTGAAGGTAAGTCTCGAGGGAGGTAATTCTTGTCTAAAGACGATTGGCTCAAGCGATGAAGCATTACAGGTAGCGGAATGCTGCCCCCTGAACTGTTTCCCTGTCGGTTGGCAGTGATCCGATGGCTATGACTATGGTTATGTTTCGTTGTGTGGATAACTGTGAATTTGATTCGAATGTTCTCGCCGTTGACTTTGTCACAAGGATCATTGTGTCCATATTTCCGCCATTTGAGTGCCGTGTGCATTTGAAGCTGCATACGATTACCGCTAAGCCTTATCGAGTGCCATACCAAATCACTGTGTTTTAAATCAGTTTTTATTACATGGTATCTAATTTTTCCAGTTTTACTGTAATTGTCTTTTCCTGAATTACTGAAAACTAACCGTCTCACATGGCATATTGATGGTTCTTATTGACAATTACACGGGGCAGATCTGGCATCACTGGGACTCACTGGACACTATGTGATGCACCGAGCGTCTGCGGTCAATCTGGGTGCAAAATGCCCGTATAAAACGTCATGCAGGAGCTGCTGCCGAAGCACTTCTCCGCTGCTGACTGGTTACACACGCCCCTCGACAAATGGTGTTGTCGCGCCGGCAACCAGAAAGTGCGATCGTCAGAACAGCTGGTATGAGCAGACGGAGTCCAGCCCTGCCAACCTCCTCAACTGTAGGCGTTGTTTTCAAGGCTCTCCCTCGCAAACTGTCTCCTCCAATGTTGCGAAATCCAAAGAGGGAGTAGTTGGTTAGTGAATGTATATACGATTTTTCTGAGTCTGTTCAAAAATACTCGTAATTCGACAGATACTTCGTGACATCCAGCCGCACATGTTCGCTTTCACGTAGGCTCGGCCTGTTTGTTAGAGTGGGTCTCGTGTAGCAGTTATTGACCATAGCGAATGACTACGGCTGAGAAGACACAACAGGAAGGATTTCAAGTTTCCCGTGACGTTCGAGCGTCGCTTGTATATGAAATTCACCATGTAAGTAATCGCACTTTGTTCTGGGTATCGGAGATCCTAGGGATGGTGGGTTTCTATCGGGCATGCTGTGGCAGGCGCACGGGGAGTCATGCGTGTGGAACATGCAAACGGGACAACACGTGTGTAGCCGAGACCCTTGGATGAGCGGTACGGACGGATTTCGCTATAAGGTTTTCCGAATCATTCTGATGGACGTAACGATAGGACGGTTAACGTGAAGTCACGGTAATAAAGCGATAACAAAGATACATGGGCCTTCTGTCCTATGGTATACTGTGGACTTACGACAGCCGGTTAACTGTATTACACTTGCTCACACGTTATCGACCAGAAATGTATGTTCACTGTGAAATGCAACCGTGCGGAGTTGTCTACATCGGACACCAAGGGTATTTCCACAACCGCAGTATCATCGTATGGCGGTCATACATCTCGAGTTACCGGAGTCCTTTCTACTTCACCAAATGCACCCACATTCCCTTTATTGTAAAAGGCGGCGATACCAAATTTTAATGAAAATATTCCGTTTAATTGTCCACTATACAAAGGTCATTCAGTTGCACATCAGAGCCTCGTTAGCACCTCCCGGAGATGGTTGCTACTGCTGCACCGTTTTAAGGAGGTATAGGATTTTGCAGCAGCCTCGCCCACCCTGCGACACGCCAACGAACCCGATGAATGTGGCAAAACGGTATGGGCGGGGAAAGAAGAAATGAACACATGTGATAGGTTGAAATGCATGACATGAGGGGCTAATGCAAGCGAGCAATTCGGACACGGATGACACAGTGAACGTACAAATAAAAGCGAGCAGTGAAGGCAGTGGAACTCAAAACGTGCAACCCAATAACATAAGCGACATTGGAAATCGTCAATGACATTGGGGTTTCTCGCACACCGCTGATGCCACGAGCAGCAACAGCTGTCACTCTGGATCCAGTCGGTTAAGTCCTCATCATCTAAATCCTCACGACTACAGGCAGAACAATGTCGGTCGTTCACATATGGAAGACGCTCTCTATGGGCGCCATCATTCTTTTTTGTGGCATAATTGGATTATGAATCGCTGCGGATGTGGCGTAACCCAACACTCCCAGCGAACTCCGCGTGGTCCATCATTGTTGGCTGGTTTCCAAAACCTACTGTGGGAGACGTTTACTGCATAAATAGCTTTTGTTGTTTCAAGTGAGAACTGAATGCTGATGGCTGACTCACCTCAGGCTGAGAGGATCTGTACCTTTCAACCGCGGGCCCAAAGGTTGCACACGACCCTAGTGCTCTTTTACAGGCAGTGGACGAGTTTGCACACACTCACCAGGCTGATGCGGTTGCAAATGATGCTCACTGTCTCACTAAGCTCCTCGGACTTGCAGTACAATAGATCACTCATTTCTTCAGCGAGAAAGTTTTTCTTCTTTAAAGATATCCCTCGAATTATCCACATATGGTAAGCATATTCTGTCTCATATGGGATGGACCGAACAGAATCTTGGCACCAGAAGAATATTCTTCGAAACATTCAAGCTGTGCCGGGTGCGTATCCACCACGGTCGTCTTAACACACCTTGTTGGTATCAGCTGCTTAATATTGTCCAACGTGACCTTGTAACCTAAACTCTCACTGGAAGAACTATAAAAGAAAACCACTACAAACCGTGACAACAACGTGCCACAAATGGCAAGCTTAGTTGTTGCACTCAGCTGTCGAATCTGCTACAATAAAACCACCGTACCTTACGTACAGTTTCTGAAGCTTTTCACTCGTGGACGACGAAACCAACAGCCTGCCTTCGTCGTCCGTTTTCAAGTACATTGGCCCTATGTGTTCTAGCATCACTCATGTGCTATCCATATCGCAGTCCAGAAACTCATATAATCGTTCCCTCCCTCCTGCCAGCCTTACATCACTACGACTGAACAATATGTCTTATTGACTCCTAACCTAATCGATGACTTCGTGGGTTCTATGGAAACTATCCAACAGCCCACATACAGCTTTCTTTGCCGTGCTTTCCAGCCCAGGGTTTGCTGGATAGATTCCCGGGTCGACCGACATTATCCGGTGTTCGTGAACCAAATAACTGCGACATAATCAAACCTCCGTCCTTGTAAGGTACATGAATAACCGAGGGACACTGGAGACCCTGGAACTTGTACCACCATATTACCGTGCGGAAAAAGCAACATACACACTCACGACTCACGCCTTCCGTTCTCCTGCTGTTCCTAGTAAAGTGCACACAAAAATGGTAGCACCGCTTATACACTGCAAATTCCGGAGTTTCCTTCTCCGAAATCCGGTGGTACTACGCACGTGTTATGCTATTCCTCAGAACATAACTCGTTTCCGTTCCCGAATGAAACCTCCGCAACATCCTGTGGAATTCTGCGAACGCCTCACAACGGAAACCGTCCGGAAAATATGCTCGAAACACCTCCCTCAGGTCCACTAGTTCTGATATCTTGTGTGAAAGCCGGTTGTCTGCAAACCTACACACCAACGCTTGAATTTATACCACGAACCGGCCAATTAACAATCACCACATGAAAATCTGTCTATAAACAATCTACAGCCGCTAAGGCACTTTGTGGTTGCTTGCCTGTAAGTGAACGGGTGCTGAAATAATGTATATCTACACATACAAATATGTAGATATTTTTCATCAAATCGGTAACAGGACATTTTTCATTTTCAAGAAATGCCTTATATTGCGGCTTTCAATGTAATGTTTGACAATTGTGGTATAATTGAAGAAAGTGAGTTCCATCACGTGCGTACACAGCTATCTCGCAGGAGTCAAATTTAATGGATGAGGTGAGGGAGACCTAATCCGATACATTGCTGTAGTTATTCGGATGGACACCCAGAATGCCTGCAAACGAACGGCTAAGTTTTGTGTTCAAGGAGGGCAGAGGTGATATGTATCGCTTTTTACAGACTTCAAATTGAACACTCATGTCGATTGCCCAGCGTTTTCAGTCTCAGTGATTTCCGTAGTAGCACTACTGTTCCTCGAGTGTTCCCGGAACGTACCCTAAGTGTTCTCTGAGTGCTTTTCGACTAACCCCTGAGTATTTCCAAAGTGGAACACTCAAGAAACGGTGGGAGGAAAAAGTGCGCTTATCCGCATTAACCGATCTTATCACATGCTGCACATTTTCTATTTTCCTACGGATCTCAGTTGCGTTGAACGTCAACCTATTCTCGCACAATAACGACGACACAATATTTCACTTCACAAGGAACGGTGTAAAGGTCACATAGATATTCATATGTTATATTGAGCGCAAAAGTTACAGCAATTTCTGTATCACTTTGACAAGTAAATAATTGGAATCACCGTGCAAAGATGTCGGTTAAGAGATCGTTGGCTTCTTTCGTTGCCCGCAATTCCGCCTTTTGAATCCACCGGTGAGTGGTTTCCTTCAGGTCTGCGTGCGATACGCCGGGATGAGCCTTCTTCATAATGGATTCTACATTTAGCAAGTGGTGACTGATTGTGATCGAACATATCAGTGATGGCTGCGTCCATGGACGAGGAAGCAATGGAGACACGATTGTTTACTTCTCTGCAGTTTATTGTTTCCGCCACTTTAATCGTCACTAGTGTTCTTATAACATTCCGGGTGCATTCCCCATGGGTGTGCCGTCGACACTGCCGAGAAAGGTCACCTGGATACTGTGAATCAGAAAAACTGAACACACCAGCTGGGTATATACTTTTGCTTCTTTCAGCCTCATATTCAACAGTTGCATGTTCCCTGTGGACCACATCGGGAACCGGACGGAAAATTGTGCTGTTGATGACGTAGTAGAAGTTGCATGTTGGAGTCGCGGTGCAATCACTTCCAACCATAGGGCGTGCAACTCCTTGCAGATTCTGATGTTTTAGAGAACCAAGTTCTCAATTACACCTGGTGAACACGGTGATTAGTTGTATTAAACGGACCTACCCTTCAACTCCCTCACTTCTTTGGCAGTGTCGTTTTTGCACACTGCCTGCTGGTGGGCTAATGATGGTAGAGCTGAATGCTTATTGAACGACAAGTAACCAGTTACACACACGGGAGCAACAGGGCTGGAGAAAGTGAACAGGTTCTCCACTGACCTCAATATCCGTTGTGTCAGAGACGGCGATGTGTGGGACATATTCTCCAATTGTGGTGGTGGTGGTGGTGGAGAATGATCGATGTTGACGCCGTAACCTGGGGACTTCCGTTTTTTTCACTCCATACGAAGTCGGAGCGAACGATAGCTTTTCTGCAGATGTGATTTAAGGAGATTTTGCTGTACCTCTTAGGTTTTCCACCACGATCTTTTATGTCAGTGGAGTCAGACGATGGTATGTCTAATAACTGTTCCAGGATTCTTTGGTACCTGTAAGCCAACTACGGGTCATCTAGAAAATCAGAGGCGCATACATGTTGCGCGATGCATGTCGAGTTTGTACAGCCTCGAGCCAGTAGGTGCTCTCATTTCACCCAATAACAACCTCTGTTGCTTCATGGGTGCGACTCCCGGCCAGAGCGCAAACCCTGGCTGTGTAATTCACGACTTTAATCCTCCAACTCCGCCACCTGATATATCTGAAAATGAGGGTGCTCTTTAGCGAAAGCATTGTGTTGGTGCTAAAGAAAACGGAATGAAATTAGGTAGGATTCCTTTTACTGAAAAATTTTCAAGTGTGCTTTAATGGTATTGTATACGCGTCAAGGCCACCTGTGTGCCCCACACTCGTACCAAGGTTCGAGGTGCGTTCTGATTGATCACGGCTTCCGTGACCAACGGCTCACTCATCCATGTACTTTAAAATGACCCGATTGCATGTAAATGCGAAAATACACGATGCGCTTCTCCTGGGTGACTTGTCCTCACTAGCGTTGTTATTGTCCGTAAGACATGTAGTGGATGGGGATCGGTTACAGATACAACAACTGGTTAAAATACAAAACTTTCCTTGAATGGTAGGATCGACCCTTCACACGGCCCTTCACGGCCCACCCAGCAGGTGGATGTGTATATATATGAGAACACAGAAAAGTGTACAGTCTGTTGGAAGGCAAAATGTTGTAGAGAAAAACGTAACAGGTTGCAAAACGCTCTGTGCGAATGCGTCTTCCAGCCAAGGTGGTGATTACGGCGGGTAAACCATCCACCAACACCACGTTGTTGGGCTTGATGTCACAGTACATCATGCCTTCGTGAATAAACCTACCCTGTTTGTTCGTTGCTACAGGAATGGTTGTTGCCCTCGCATCACTCACGTGGAATGTTGTAAAGTGTTACACCATCAATATGCAGCTGAAGCCTGAGAGCATTCACGTCTTCTGTCCATCGCCCACGTACGGCTTAAGCATTTAATCTAATCAAAGTGGACGTAGTCTCTACCCTCGATGAACGTGTATGCACACTCCCTGGTTCTCCTAACAGAGCACGTGCATCCAACGGCAACTGAATTAAAACTCCCCTCAAGTGACTAAGCAAATTTCTGACGGCTTTTAAAGACAGGTGGGCCTCCACAGCAATCGCGCGGACAAATTCTGCGGGTGTCCTATTCCTCTCGTTCGTACCGACGACGTCCTCTAAAATGATGTTGGCACTATTGTTGAATGACATTGTCACATACCTGTATCCCGCGCCATAAGGATACTTCTTGCCATCACTGCTAGAGTGATCATCGAAGCGGAAGACGGAAGAACGTAATCAGCGGACTTTCATCCCGTTAAGGAGCCTTCATTGATACATTCCACGACCGAAGAAGTAGTTGCAAGTGGACGTTCGTCTAGATTTTCAGGTTAACCTCACAACCATCGCTTACCCTGAGAGTGTTGCAGAACTGGTGCAATCAGTGGAACTTCCTCGGCAACAATAACTGTGTCGTACAGTTGTCTCCAGAACGCTTCTACCGCGCTAGTTTGGCCAAGCGGTGAACGTTTGTATGTGAACAACCTCTCGGTCTTTTTGACTCCTAAGTGCACATTTTTCACCTAACGAAGTTAGCAAGATGACTGAAATTATTCGGCTAGCGCCGTCACCATTATTAGTTCGATAAAACAATATTCACCTGGGCGGTGTAGGTCCGCCGACAGGTTCTTGAGTAGCGAAAAAGGTGTGTATTATTTTTGTTAGTCTTTATGCCTGCAAAATGCCGCACGGAGACTACACCCAGCATAGTTCAGTGAGTGATCCAGAAGGAGCACTCAAAAATCACACAGAGAACGGCTGTTATAGTGTGCTTCTAGGGTAGCGGCAGTAAACAGTAGCCTGTTTATTAATGATGAATCAGAAGACGGGGATGTCGCAAGCGAGGTATTAGGGAAATGGTTGTGTGACTAGCGTAAGACACTCAAAAGACCGTCGACCGTTTTAGTGTGTTACTGAAGTAGGCACGCTGAATATAGCTGAGAAAATACCGTTGATTCGTCCAGTTTTTGTGCATATTCCTATGTCACAATGTTTGCTGGTGTGTATTACGTTTGCAGCTCTGAAAAGGACCTTAATCCTCATGGTCTAACGAATTTTCAACCGCTGAAAATATAATCACGTTTTCCTGCACAGTGGCACTCAAAATTCAAGGAAAGCGAGTTTTTTTCGCGCAACGTTGTCAACCTTCGTCATATTCGATTATTAATATCTGGAAATTATTCGAGGTGGAACTTTCCATTATTTTCCCACTGATCTCCATGCCACTGAACCACTGTACATTCTGTGCGATTCAGCGATTGATACACGGGTTCGAGGCAGGGGTCCAAGGTTCCCGGATCCAGTCAGTTTTCCTTGCTCAGTGTCAACATGTGTCTGTTGAACTTAAAGGCGATCATTGAAAACAGGGCGTAGCACCGCCCTTGGGGATTATAGTGAATACAAAGAACAAAGTGAAATTATTCACATAGTGCACTTTCGGATGAATGGGAATAAAGCAAAGCTTTAAAACGATCCCCAGAAGCGCTGCTGACGACCTCAGAAGGAAGGCTGTTTCAGTGGTTGATAACCTTGTAATAAAGAACTCCTGCTTAAGAAAGTTCCGAAGACGAAGCTTGGAAAGCTTTCTGTTATTTTCTCGTCAGCCGTCACCATTCGCTACAGTGAAGAACTGTTCTACAAGACCTACTTTGAAAAAGTCTGTGAGTGTTAAATCACCGCGGGGTCTCCTAAATTCAAGTGAATACAGGTCAAGAATTTCTAGTCGAGACTCGTGGGTAACATTACTCAGACCCGCGACCACCTTGTTAGCCACTCGCTGAACACGCTCAAAAGCTAATATGTCTTTCTTCGGGCCGGTATACACGACCAGATTCGCATACTCTAGGAGCTGCCTTAAACAAACCCCTCAAAGCGCTTGAAACGCTTTCTTGTCTATGCGGGGAAAAGTGCGTCTAATCATCATAAGAGCAGCAAATCCCCTTTTTGCCGCCGTCTGATAGTGATGCGTGAAGGACAAGTTAGACGACAACCAGATGCCCAGATCTTTCTTCAGATCGATTCTCATGATATCTAATGTGCTAGATGCTAGAATCTTGAAGGTATTGTCAGAATCTCCACCGGCTGACATGTGAGCACATCTAATGTCATTTGGTGGGAGACTCCAATCGTCTGACCAGAGTTGGATAGCGTCAGGATCAATTTGGAATTCACTAGGATCAGTGGCATTCCAGATTTTTAGGTCGTCTGCAAACAAGAGGACGTTGCTGGAAATATTATTTGGAAGGTCGTTGATGTGGATGAGGAATAACAGACGACCTAGCACTTACCCTTGGGGAACTTCGGCAGAAATGAAAGGGGGAGACGGAAGGTCTGATCCGGTCTTGACTCTAACTGTTTTAATTTCAAGAAGAGAGGCAATCCAGCGAAGAACCTCTCCTCGAATAACATAGGCCTCTAGTTTTTGTTCCAGGGGGCCGTGTGGGACACGGTCAAATGCCTTGGCGAAATCAAAGAAGATAGCATCTGAGATGGGGCCATTGTCATTGGCCTCCGTCAGACTATCCACGTAAATGAGCATGTTTGTTTTGCATGACCGATTAGGGAGGGAGTCATGCTGTGTGGAGGAGCAAAGATTATTTGATAAGAAGTGATTGAGTATGGCTCGCTTTAGTAGGCGCTTCATTATTTTGCACGGAACGTCACTAAGGCTGATTGGCCGATAGCTAACTGGAGAGTGCCGGCCACCCACTTTAAATATGGATGTGACTGTCGCCTTTTTTCATGCGCTAGGGAGGATGTTAGTCTGGAATGTTTGTTTAAACGGTATATAAATGGGTTCAGCCAGATTGACAGCTGCTTCCTTGAGTATTCTGGGATGGATCATGTCAGGACCCATTGCACTGTATGAATTAACCTTGAGTTGAAGGTCTTCAACGAGTGGTTGCCTGGACTTCTGCAGCGGTAGGGCAGGATGCCTGCCGGGGGGTGCGACGTTGTAGACTGCCGAGTATTATTCCTTGAATAAGTCGGCCACAGCAATGGAGTCGAACGAAATCTTCCCGTTGGGCAGTCGTAAAGAAAGGGCTGAATGTTTGTTCTTTCTTAGTCATCGCATTTGCGTAGACAAGAAGTTTTTGTTCCGGCGTGCTCTGAGGAGGATCTTGTCTTGCAGGAGTTTGGTGTGTTCGCGGGTTTCCCACCTACACCTGTTTCGGACAGTGTGGAACGCTCTCAGGTACTCTGAGTTTCCTGTAAGCTTATACTTCGCAAATAAATGGGAAGGATCATCGAGAAGACGACGTATTCTGCGTGGAGTTGGTGGCCGATAAGAGGAAGTACGTAAATTGCTTGGTATGAATAAGTCATCCGCTTTCTCATTTGCGCTTTGAAAAGTACGATAGTTCTGGTCTGCGGAGTCCAGGTCAAGAAGAAGTAGACCCAGGTAGGTTCTCAGACCGTTAAAATCTGCCTGATTGAAGTTCCAAGCTGTGGACCTTTGTGCCGGTTGTCGAAACCAGTGACATATAAGATCAATGTCTAACAGAGAGTGGTCACTCTGTCCAAGTGGCGGCTTGATGATCACTCTGTCTACCAAGTGGCTCTCAGTAGTGACGACTCAGTCGAGCAGAAAAGGAATATGAGCGGAACGATACCGCCTCGGGGAGTTGACTTGCTGTGTCCAAGCCTTCCTCCGTAGAAGCGTTGACGAGGAAGCCGAGAATCCGCTTCCACACTCCTGGTGAGAAACTGATGTCCAGTTTACCTTGGGTGTATTAAAGTCACCCATGATAAGCCGAAGAGTGAAGCGTTGTGGGCCTAGGAAGGTTTCCAGGCTTACCACAAGGGTGTCGTCGTCGGAGACGTCAGATGAAGGAGACAGATAATTAAACCCCGCTAGGAGTGAGTCTTGGCCACGCAGTGGTAGTCGAAGTCACAGAGCGTCACATTTATCGGAGGACTGGGAGGCACCGATAACTATGGGTGTCGGGAAACTCTGCTGAAGAAAAATCGCATACCCCCATTCTCCCTCGGATGGAGTCAACTCGGTAAACTGAATACTCCGGGACACTCAGTTCGCTGGCACTGATATCACCTGTAAGCCAGGTATCCCTGAAGGCGAACATGTGGGGTTGGATATCATAGGTTAACTATCTGAATGCCGGTAATTTATTGAACAGATTCAGACAGTTTGTATGCATGCATTTGAAAGCTACTTCCTTGCTGAATTTCGCGAGAAAACAGATAGGAGGGTGCGAGGAAGAGCCTGGGAAACAGGGACTATAAGTCAGATAAGTGGTGGGGATGGACTCGGTCTGTTATTCCGAGTTGTTCTGACAGGCCTCCTTCGAGGATATGGGCGCGACATTACCGTCTGCACGTAGGTCAGCGACCCTACATGGCTCTTGACCAGCATTCTCGGAGCCACCATTAGCGACCTCTGAGCCCCTGTCAACTTCCGCTCCTTGAGAGAGTGTTTGGAAATTTTCTCTCATGGAAAACTTGACTTCTTTATTTTCTAAGTGAGGGTTTTGGAAGGCGGCAATGCGCGCTGTTTTGTGTAGCTACTGAAGAATATATTTATGGAGGTGGTCCAAATTAATGCTTTTTGATTTGCGGGAGGCTGCTCTAGCAATCCAATTTCGTTCCGAATTCTTAGGAGGAAGAGTTTTCTGTTTTGGCAGTTTGGTGGGTTTTGGGGTGGGTAACCCTGAATATGGATTTTCGCGCGGTGTCCGCACTCTCAATGTTCGTGCTTGTGCCTGAGGCGTCGGCCGTTGAAACGACCAAGCAGACGGTGCCTCCGCTTTCTACCACAGACACAGGGGTCTGAGAGGATACTTTGAGAACAGAAACAACTTCTTTGCTGTCCAGTTCTAGCTTCTGGACTGCCATCAGTCGTGGCTTGGTCTTAGTCGGCTGTTCGCGTCTCGCTCTCTGCTGCCGAGAGTGGTCGCAAAATACGCCTTTCAGATGGGTGTTGGCGGACTTCAGAACCTCCGTTTTTCTAATCACTTTCTCCGGGTTGAGCATGGCTGACAAAGTTACCAAAAGGCCAAGTGACTTTGACCACAGTCTACTCGCTAGTACCAGGTGGTGGCATCCGGGGAGAATGAAGTCCCTCGAACTGTTTTAGCTAGCTCGGTTGGAGAGGAGGTTGTAGTCAAGCGGATCCATAAAACCACTCTATTTTCCCTGAGAGCTTTTTCATTCATTTTATTGCCACCACCTCTGTGTGCAGTTTATAGGGAAAGCGCTCTCTTGGTGATTGCAACACCAGGGAGAACAAGCGTTATATACTTATTCAGGGAGTGTAGTTCCAGCTTCATTTCAGACAAAGTCTGTTGGTACTCCTCTATCCTAATCCCCATGGAATAAATAGAGGGTGATACAGAGCTAAGAAGCGCCCAGCATTTTTTGTCGCAGGTTTTCTGCTTCACTACAATTGACGTGGTGCGTGTAAGACCAGTCAACGGTGGAGCGGTGCCTTGGCTTCCGTTGAACCTGCAACTCATGCAGATGTAAATGAGAGATGAAGACGCTGGCTGTTTGTACTGATGTTCGTTAAGAATAGTGCAATTGAAGTGATACTGCATGCCGTTTTGTGCGAAGATTTTGCACCCACACCGGCCGCAGACGCTTGCTGCCACAGACGGTATTTGCTGAGTCCCAGCACTGCTAGATATGGCACGGGTCAATGTCGATAAGAATGAGTAATAGGGCAGTTAGTTTTCAGTGATTCGCAGAAAAACACAACAGATACGATAAAGCGTGGAAAATAAATGGGATACTACATAATGCAAATAAATCAGAAAAAAACGAGTTGTTGTTATTCGATAACGAATAACAGTAGTCTTATGCAGTTTTTAATGCACAGGGCACCAGCAGGGCACGAATATGAACAAACAGTAACGGCGAGAAAATTGGAGGTGTAATGTTCCAGTTGGGTCAAACACAGGTTACAATGCACACAGTGTCTAACGTTCGCAATCGAGCACAAATCGGTCTACTTCACACAATAGGAAAAACCGCGAATAAAAAGAAACGTGTATTAACGCAACTCAGATACCGAGAGAGTTCGATCAACAACGTGTCCTTGTGCCATATATATATACGGGGTCCCACGGTCCGGGAGTTCTCGCCAATCAGACGTGGTCTCACGCTCACTGACCGCCGACCACAGGTTCTGGTTGGTCACCTTCCTCAGCCCGTTGCACGGAAGCGGCCAACCCACGTGTTCGAGGAGCTGAAAGGAAGCGGAAGGGAGTATGTGTGGCAAAACAAAATGGCGGCGCACTACATGCTACTACACTACTCCCCCCCGTCGAGAGCACTGGCCGCAGTGCTCCGGACTGCCCTCCCTCTGGCGGTACAGTGCACTCCCCAGCTACTTCTAACTCCTCGCAATTAGTTGATCGATCCTGTCCTGTGGTATCAGGCTTTAAACGATTGAAATGTACCACTCTGAGTCCGGACCCATTGTCGTTAACGTCCCGTATAGTGCAGGTGGATTCGGAAATGATGTCGTGCACAACGTATGGCCCCTTCCACTCATGAAACAATTTTTTTGGAATTCCAGTTTCTGGGGCTTCTGCACGCAACCAAACTTTATCGCCGGGCTTCAAGGGGCTTCCATATGCTTTTCTATCGTAGTAATCCTTCTGTCTCCTTTGGGCCGTCCGCAGGTGTTCCCGTGCTAACGCATATGCTTTCGCCAGTTTGTCACGTAGCTGAACGCAATAGTCTGAGGCTAATAGGTTATCTGGCGACAATCTGGGTACCAGCAAGTCGGACGGCAGTCGCATCTCTCTTCCCGTCAGCAGGTAGTGCGGTGATTGTGCGGTAGAAGAGTGGACGCTAGCACGGTATGCGAGCAGGCACTGAGATACGGCTTCGTCCCATGAGCGGGTGTTTTCTGAACTCACAAACGCTTTCAAGAGGGACTTCAGGGTGCGGTTGACGCGCTCCACAGCACCATTACCCTGCGGATGATAGGCGGTCGTCCTTGTCTTCCTTATGCCCAGTATTCTACACAGTTCATGCATCATTGTACTCTCAAAATTTGACCCTCTGTCAGTGTGCAATTGAGTTGGGGCGCCCCAGCGCGAGATCCAGTGGTCGAAAATGAATTTGGCGGTAGTTCCGCCATCCGCTCGTGGCACTGGCACCGCTTCACACCATTTAGTGAAATGATCTACCATCACGAGAATGTACCTATTCCCTCGGGTGGTCTCTGGTAGTGGCCCGACGATGTCAACTTCTACTATTTCATTCGGATACCCCGTCAGCATGCTCTGTAACGGTGCGCATTGTTGTCTCTTGGGGTTTTTAATTTGTGCACACAGACCACAACTACTGCACACATCCTTGACGTCTCTTCGTTGGTGGGGCCACCAGAAACGTCGTTTCGCGG
Source organism: Paragonimus westermani (assembly GCA_008508345.1). Classification (NCBI taxonomy): domain Eukaryota; kingdom Metazoa; phylum Platyhelminthes; class Trematoda; order Plagiorchiida; family Troglotrematidae; genus Paragonimus; species Paragonimus westermani. The sequence goes on along the minus strand of QNGE01001799.1, from coordinate 53,069 downwards.
CTTCTTCAAGTTTGTTCTGGCCCGCGTGCCCCAAATTCTCATGCAGTTCCTGCAAAACACTTCGAACCGCCGATTCTGGGACCACAATTTGGCTTTCATATGTCGGGCCATATTGATAATAAAGGACATTATCGGCTATATAGAGATGGTTCCACAACGACCACAGGCAACGCGCCTCCCAACTACTTCCTGCCATCTCTTGGGTGGTCGGACGTGGCCCCCCCTCTTTTATTCGTCTGTATATGATTTGTAGATCTGCATCGCTACTTTGAATGGCAGCCCATCGATTATTCTCCTCTGGCCTGATGGTGATCGCCATGGAGTACCTCGTGCATGAGGGGCAATCGCCATGGTCGCGAATCGGTCTTCTAGATAATGCATCAGCATTTCGGTGACGCAGACCAGGCCTGTGTTTACATTCAAAGTTGTACTCTTGTAAAAACTCTTGCCAACGTGCAACTTGCCCCTCCGGGTCCTTAAAATTCTGCAGCCATTGGAGTGATGAGTGGTCCGTTCGAACCAAGAAACGCCTTCCGAGGAGATAGTGACGGAAGTGTTTAATAAAATGTACTAGAGCGAGCATCTCCTTTCTAGTGGTACAATAGTTCCTTTCACTTCTGTTGAGGTTCCGGTTTCCATAGGCAATAACATGTTCTTTATCATTATTGTCTAACTGAGATAGTACAGCCCCTATAGCGACGTCACTGGCGTCAGTATCCAAGATAAACATTTTCGCGTCCGCTCTTGTGTCTGGGAGTGCCAAAATGGGGGCAGTGCATAACGCATCTTTTAATCGATCGAACGACTGTTGACAATCTTCGGACCACTCGAACACTCGCCCCTTTTCCGTCAACAATGTTAGAGGTTTAGCTATGTGAGAAAAACGGGGAACGAATCGTCGATAATAAGAAGCCAACCCAAGGAAACTACGAATTTCCTCAACACTCTCAGGAGTTGGCCATTCTTTCACCTTACGCACCTTTTCGGGATCACAGCTCACACCGGACTGTGAGATGACGTGTCCTAAATATTTTACTTCGGTCCGCATAAACGAACATTTGGCTGGATTCAATTTCAGTCCAGCCTCCGCTAGTCTTGAAAGGACGTTGGATAGGTTATGCAAATGTTCATCAACGGTACGTCCGTGTACAATGACGTCATCTAAATAAACCAGACACTGCTTCGGGATCAGGTCTCCGAGCACCTGTTGCATTAATCTTTGAAAGGTGGCCGGGGCATTCGTCAATCCAAATGGCATGGTTTCAAACTCGTACAGACCAGAGGGTACCACAAACGCGGTTTTCAGGCGATCACTGGGCTCCACTTCCACCTGCCAGTAACCAGAGGCCAAATCAAGGGTACTAAACCACTCGGTGCCCGAAAGAGCATCGATAGTGTCATCGATACGTGGTAGTGGGAACGAATCTTTTTTGGTTACCGCGTTTAACTGGCGATAGTCAACACATAATCTTAAGGAGCCATCCTTTTTCTTGACTAATACTACCGGAGACGCCCATGGAGATGTTGACGGCCGGATAATGCCTTTCTCTAACATGTCTGTTAATAATTGTTCCACCTGGCCCTGAAGATGGACTGGTAAGCGACGAGCCGCTTGCCGGATCGGGTGTGCCTCCCCCGTGTCAATTCTGTGTCGCACAAAGTGAGTGCGTCCAGGCGGCTGTCCTTCCCACCAGAATATCGCCCGATGCTTTTCAATTACATCCCGTACTCTCTGTGCTAGGTGTGCTGGGAGGTGTGAGATGATGGTGCTCCTAAATTTCTGCCATTCGAACTCAGCGTGCACTTCCCCCTTCGTTACATGCTGTCCTGTACGGACCTCCACAACACCTGCCAGTGTTTTGTACACAGGTTCCAACGGAAAACGCTCGCCATATACCTGTACGGCCAGGTTAGGTAGGTCCAGGATACATTGCATGGTTATCAAATAGTTACTGCCCAGCACGACATGAAACGGTAACTTCGGAACAACGAAGAAATTCAGTGTACACGTCCACTTTCCTATCTGCACTGTCCCGCGAACGCACGCCAATATATGTAACGGTTGTCCGTTCACGGCTAGAACCTGGCTGCCAGGCCCCGCTATTGCATCAAACTGACAGATGGTGTATGTCTCCTTATCAAGCAGGCTGCATACGGACCCGGAATCTAACAGACATTCAAAGTCACGACCGCCAACTTTTGCTTTCAGAACAGGACATAATGCAACATCTTTATCCTCACATTTCGAAACAAAAGGAATACGCGATTGGCATACAGGAGACTTACCGGCATGTGTACGCTTCCGGGCGGATAACGGGCACCCACGCGCCAGGTGTCCATGCCGGCCACAGGTGAAACATCTCTGCCAGTTAGGCGCTTTCACTTTCGGATGGCATTGTGTACAATGTCCGCCTCTTGCATAAGCGCTTTTGCGGACTATCTGACCCTGCAATCGGTCAGCGGGGGTGCTCTGGGTCACACAAGCAAAATTTTCATCCCCGGACTCAACATGTTCCACTTGGTCTAACAGCTCAGCCAGCTTCTCAGCCTTAGCCAAGGTTTTGGGAGGGCGGATGAGAAATTCACGCTGACATTGCGGTTGACGAATTCCCTCGAGAAACCTCTCCAGAATGCGGCCTTCTCTCTGCTCTTGTGTCTCTTCGACAAACGCCATCCTCGCGAGTCTCCTCAATTGTTGCATATAGTCCATCAATCTTTCCGTGCTAAGCTGGCGTCGCTCATGAAATTTCTTCCGGTATTCAACCGCAGGGCGCAGACCTGCAATCCTTCGTCGCAGAAAGTGAAACAGGTCCTCAAGATTCTCCGGAATATCAAAGTCAACGATTTTCCCGTAAGCCTCACGAGAAATCAAACTCAATACGATGTCCACCTGCTGTTCCGGGTTAAAATGCCGCACGTAGCGGCGCACCTGGGCTTCCCAAATATGGAAGTCCTCTCCAATCGTGTATTTCTCTGGCGCTGGGAGTCCATGCTCATGTCGCACACGAAATGCATGTCCGCTGTCCGAAACACACAGTTTCTCAGCCGCTCGAACAAGTCTCGGCATCTCTTCGGTATCTGATGAACTGAACATTATCCGGAAATGTGTCCCACCGTGGGTGCCAAAATTGTAATATTCCAGTTGGGTCAAACACAGGTTACAGTGCACACAGTGTCTAACGTTCGCAATCGAGCACAAATCGGTCTACTTCACACAATAGGAAAAACCGCGAATAAAAAGAAACGTGTATTAACGCAACTCAGATACCGAGAGAGTTCGATCAACAACGTGTCCTTGTGCCATATATATATACGGGGTCCCACGGTCCGGGAGTTCCCACCAATCAGACGTGGTCTCACGCTCACTGACCGCCGACCACAGGTTCTGGTTGGTCACCTTCCTCAGCCCGTTGCACGGAAGCGGCCAACCCACGTGTTCGAGGAGCTGAAAGGAAGCGGAAGGGAGTATGTGTGGCAAAACAAAATGGCGGCGCACTACATGCTACTACAGAGGCAAATGGCGAGTTACCCGTGCATACCTTTGAAAGATTAGAACAAAAACATTTTCGCCAACAGGATTCAACGATATCAACTAAAAATCTGTTTCCGCCTCATATATTGCAGAAATCTTAACGGTCTACTTGTCGAACGTAGCTGGCAATCACTCAATCACGCGAAAGAAGAAATATCGACGAAGCCCACTCACTTTTGCTAACGTTCGCTAGAGTTAGTGTTAGTTATGCTTGCCAATAATCATTCTTCATGTTAAACCGTTGTTTGTTGGAAGAGCTTGTTTGACTTCGCGAACGAGGCATATGATTGACCCTCGCGCTCCATTGGTAGAGATGAAATTAATTTGTTATCTCGCGCGGATGATCCCACGTTGTTTTTGAGACTCAGTTTAACTCCACGCTGTGTACTGTACCTTCCAGGGACAGATATCTCCAAAACCGATGATAGGTCACTCCAAATCAACGATCTGTAAGTTTTTCTAACAGCATTTGAAGAAATATTTTTCTCCGAATAAGTCTGTGAATTTATGCATTTAATGTGCTAGTTTAAAGGGATTATATGTGGAGCAACATTTATTTTGTGTAGTTTTTTCAAGGGTTACTTGTATTTATTCCTTTGCGTAGATTTGAACTCAATCTGCTCAGCCATGAACACCATGCTAGCATCGATTGAGGCTGTTTTCGGAAAGATTTGATAGTAGATTTCTTGACTCTCAGTGTGTCAGTTGCTGCAAATGTACCTGACTCGTGTTAGGTACTCCATATATCCTATAAATACCTTTATAAATTCTTTTGTACAGACCCGTGTTGCACGACCGTCTTTTGAGTGTCTTTTTAGAGTCTTAACTGAACACCTTTAAATCACTCAAAAGACGATCGAACGAAAAATTCTTCGCATGCCTTATTTCTGTTCTAACACCTTTCGCCTTCTCTCTTAATCGCCATAGCTAACTATTTCGTCATGTTTTCAAGTTTTATTTCAACGAAAGCACGCATTCGCGCAGCGTATTCCATAAATCCCCCTTAGTTTGAAAAAACACGGATTGAATACGTTGAAAATGTAATGGACATATGTGGAGTATAAAAATGCAGGATTATTGTTCCATCGCGTGATGGTTCGTCTCCGGTTTGCAGTGTCACCATTCTTCTCCGGTTCCGTATGCAATTATTAAGAATCCCGGACAAACGCCTGAGAGTCCAAAGCTGAAAAAAGTGGGATATCTCAGTTATCATTGGAAAAACGACCAGACATCACCGTGGTGGAATCGACGAGAATATTACGCTGAGCAATAAAATCATACCCTCACTAGTCTACGAAAACTGGGTGACCGTGCAGAGGCAAATTAAATTTTATCACATCTAGGTCAAATATACAAGTTCTATGAGTTCAACTGAACGTCCAGTATCTCAGTTATAATTGAAAAAACGAATTGCATTAAGGTCGAGAAAGTTTTCGTTATACGTACAAACTAGTTGTTAGGGTTGCATTATGGATTGCGTGCGGATTCCCTAACTAATTCCCAAACATCACGCTGATTGATCCCAAGACCACGTAGGAATTTGTTAGGGACACAATCCCTAGTGCAAGCCTAACAAGTATAACTCCCTGAGACCTTCAAATTTAAAGCAATTTGTTTGTGTTAGGTACTTTAATGCCTAACATTATCCTCCGTATTTATAAAATACATGAATTCATGTATTTCATAATACGAAGTTTGCCGGCGCACAGGCGAATACACTTTTAGCAACGGACACATTGTTGGTCGAAAAGATCCATTCCTTAAGCTTACCGGAAACAGCCCTAATTTACCGCTAACTGATTCCTTAATTGGTGCTAGCAGGGCACTGATTATAGATACTGCACTTTGAATTTTAGTCTTACTATCTTGGTCAGGGCAGTTGTTGACAATACTTATCTGCTTTCAGTCTGTGGGGATAGTAACTCGTATGGAGCCTACCAATAGACAGAAGACGCAAGTCATCGATGACTTGGCTTATAGATCTCTAAGTCTGTATAAAGTATTTTATACCCGGAGAATTGTATATTACGCGTAATACGAAAACTAGTGGATTGTTGCACGTGCAATAAGTCACTTTTTTCTCTCATTATGCGTTATATGTATGACGCATAATATAAAAAACGCATAGTGGATATCAGATGAACAGACCGGAATCGGGTAAATTATGTTCCCAAATTGGAAACTGTGTTTCAGTCGCTGAAATTAGTGAAACGCAGTTAAGGCCGAAACTTAAGCTTTATTCTTGCTTCCCCAACTTCAGCAGTTGAAACACGGGTTCGAGGTAGAGGATCTAACTTACCAGGTTCCAATCAGTTGATATGTTCCAGTTTCCAACCAGAAACCGTTGGTCTCAAAGACAATCAGCCGGACGTAGCATCGTTGTTGAGGATTCCGGTAAATACCGAGATCTCTATTCAGGACAGTAGAATCATGAACATAACAAGGTTTTACGTGAATTAGGACCTAGGAATTTTCTAAAAAAGTAACCATCGACTTTAGAAGGAAAGTAGTTTCAGTCATTAACCATGTAAGAAAACCGTTGTTGTCTGAAGAAGGTCTAAGGACGAAGCTTGTAAAGCCTTCCGTTATGACCCCTTTGACAGCCATTAGTCACTAGGATAAAAACTGCTGGACAAGTTCTACGTTAATGATATAATTTTCTCCCAGTTTGAGAAATTTTATTTTCAACGTTCTTGCATACATTTCTTGCTACTAAGGCTTCCTCTAGACGTAAAGTGGGCAACGAGTTAAGCGATAATTAATTTTTGATCGTCTAAGCGACACGTATTGAGCCTAAGTAAACGCAGTGAAAGCCAGATAACTTGTTTCCGAGCCGTGTAATTCAATCTTAGTCTGAAGATGAGTGAACGGAAATTACGTTACCGGTACGCGAAATCGACACACAAACAGGCGAGTAAACAGGCAGCGAGAAGGATTGTTGATGCAGAAGATCAGAAGAAGCCGCAGCGTGATTTGTACATTCGAGTATGCATAGTACTTGTAGGCATCGTGAAATTTTCGGGATATTCATATATGGACACCGGTAGATGGTTGTCACTTGTTTACGGAACCTTCACGAAGTAATTAAAGGGCATTCGATTCAAGGATCTGCTAATGAGTCACAAATACAAATACTCCTCATGCAGTTCTGGTCACGACTTGGCGTATCACAACCTGCCGACCGTTTTCAAGCAGAATAAATTGTCAATCAGTTTAGCGGCATATCAGACAGTCAACACTCTTCACACGGTTTGAAGCTTGAAGCCCCTTCAGGTTCAAATCTAATGTACTCTTGTTGCTATATATTGCAACTGGTGCATCTCGTCTACCATCAAAGCTCATGTGCTATTGCGAAGGATTTGGCTGTCATCGAGACTACAGTCCATGCGCAGACTGTACAAGTCTGGAAGCGAGCGAGCGCACAGCCGTAATGTCTGTAGTTATCTCCGAAACCTTCACCTTAAACTGATCAGTGTAATCTACCTCGGTTCAACTGAGTGAATACCTGTCATCAATCATCCTAGTATTCGGAGCTCAAGTCAACACTTTTGCGTGGCATGGAAAATAATAGCCTGAACATACAGCTGTTGTAAACCATGCTCTCACCAATCAATGTTCCGTTCAACGAAACTCATTTTGTCCAGATACGTACAATTACATACATGATGCCCATGTGACCTTCCACCTCATGGTGTTGTCCAAATATGACTCTCGTAGTCGTATTGTTTGACGGCAAAACAGTAGACTATGTGGCGCTCATGTTAGCACTGTCACCTTCCCTCTCTTTAAAACAAAAGGAACCACTTATTACTATTGGTCGCAATCAAAACAATAGAGTTGTTCTTAATTATTCTTGAGTTATCTGAAATCAGCCAACTATTTCTTGTCTTACCTCACCCTTGAGTGTCCCCGAGTGAAAAGTGTTCTTTATCGAAGACTCCTGCTCAACAAATTCCAACATTCCTTGTAACACATTCAACCATACAGTTCACAGACTTGGACAATCCAGAGGTAGTAAGAGCTACAGCTCTGAGACTCCACTCAAAGACAGCCCTCATAACTTACGGTTCTCTTCTACTTCCCAATTTTTTGTTATAATACCATGTGGGCTTTGGGAACATTACATTCGGTAGGAAACCTCACGGCTTTTTAAGGATACTCGCGAGGTGGCTTTTTTCTAAGTGTTGGAACGCTGTTGAGGACAGCCAGTCAAACTGCGGAACCATTAACATATTAGGAGTGTTTGCTGATTCCGCAGGAATCTTGTTGACCCTATCCAGAGATTAAATTTGAAGTGATGCTTGATTGCGTGGCATCCTACGTGTGCCAGGCAAAGTGAAAATTAGCAGTCGACAGAGATTACTCGGCAACTTAAGCTTGTGAGCCAGTCCTTTTTCTCTTTGCCTGCATCATTGTCTACAAAATTCTGTCAATGTGAAGTACGTTTGAATTACTAGCGTAACATTCACAAGGCTCATAAAAACAGTTTTCACAAATGAACTTTGCACCGCACTGGATAGGCGTTTGTTTGTCTTGGGCTCACCTGTCAGCAACTCACTGAACATCAGTGTGGGGACTTCCATCACAACCAAACCATGAGAACCCGATGTAGACTCCAAATAACTTAACCATACGACTGGTTGTCAACTAAGTAGAGCACTGTTTATTGAGTTTAATATCACTTCGGCCGTTTTCCAATTGTTGTTTAATGAACTGCATACAGTCGGTAATTTGATGACCATCTCTTCGGAAGGAACAAACAACTAGTTGAGTATTCACGAAAGCTGCCTTCGCGACAGAATTATACCTAGGGATTTTGATGTCACTTATTCCTAAGGAGACAAGATCAGTGCGCTTCAGCAGTCTAACTAGTTGGTCATACTTAACGTCGGACACAGATGTAATTTTCTTGTTAAATACCAAAGAGCTAGGTGAAATTTGGCTCCGTGCTGGAATTCATTGTGTAATCAGCTACTCCAGTCAACCCCTTCTGCAGGCCTTCGAATCTCTCAATATCAAATTAGCTAACTCATTCAACCTCCTCAATTCACTTTGCTGGTTTGTTGATGTAGTACTATACGTCTACATCTGAGTGGCTAAGCCTATAAGACCATCCAAGTCAGAGAAGTCTAACTTATGATCGTCAGCTAGCTCGTGCGCCAGTGACTAGAATGTTTAATGTAGACGGTAAATCTGTCTGAAAACTAATTGTGAAGTTTCAAAATGTCCTTTTTTTATCCATTTGGAAGTGTGCAATATTCTGTGGATTTTTCTAGATCATCTGCAATTATAATCAGTCAAATATGAGATCTCCTAGTTAGTTTAATTCTATTTATTTGTCACAATATTCTGGTGGTTTCTGGAAACTATCCCAAAGCTCCATAACTATACGTTAGTTACCTTAAACCTAATCTTTGAAAGACTTCAGTGGCTCTTCTATTGTCCTGACAACGCAACCCCTCGGCCGCGTTGAATCCGCGATTTTGATTTACTCACATTGCAGCGTTTTTGTTGTATTGAAACAACTTATTTAGAGTGTTCGTAGACATCTAATAATCTATGTTACAGCTCAAGCTCTTTATTGTGTAGACTTAACTCATCTGTTGAAACTAACAATCCTTTGTGAGTAAGTCGCTCCTTGGAAACTGATAGGGCGAAGGATTCTTCTGGAATAGGTGTTTCATAAATCTACTTCATTCCCAATAAATCAGTTATCTCTTGGCTGGACTTCCTCAAACCTTTGAGGACCCCTAACATGCAAGTAAACTAAAGTGCAAGTAGCATACAATCAATTCTAACCGAATGGTTGGAAGCGTAATAACATGGAAATATGAACTACAGGAATAAAACAAGTCAAGAGCATTAGAGAGCGATCGACCTTTCAGTACCTTCCATATAGACTTCAAGCTTTTCATCAAGGAGCACACCTTCGACGTGTGAGGACGCGTCCTTAAAACTTTGAAGCGCGAAGGATTTTTCTTTACTACAGCACACAGGGTGGGTAACAATACGGTCTTTAATCTTGACCTACCTTACTACCTTCAGTTGGCAGTCAAGCTCGTGGATATACAATAAACTTGCTGAAATTCAACGTAGAAATCTAGAGTGGACAATGCAGAGTTATATTCTGTGCAATGAAAGCGTGTAGGCTAATGACCGGTAAATATATTCATAGCAACGCCTAGGAGTAGTAGGCGATGTCTAAACTGACAAGTGTTCTCAGGCAGGTCGTGTGAATGGACGCCAGGTGGACTTAAATAAAGCCGGTAGCGTGGGTTTGGTGTCTATAGTGTTATACACGCAGTCGTTCAGTGTAAAATGCCGTTGGCCTGGAGATATGCAAACAAACAAGGTGCATGATTTCTTGCAAACGTGCGCAAGCAATCTCATTTGACATAACAAATCTTCTGATATTATGCTGCAAAAACAAATGGGCGGTGGAGATCAAAGGTGATTAGGAGTAACCGTGCAGTAAGGACCTTGATGCTAGTCGCGTTCTTGTTGCATTACCAGCGTTAGGTAGTGCTCACGACGTCGCGAGGTCCAATGCAGGTTGAGACGCGTCCTGACAGAAATTGCATTCGTATGGAGGAGCGACGGAGATTGCCTCTGGGTAGGTCCTGAGTGATGAGAATGTTGTGGCGTAAATAACATTAAGAGCACACAGAGACGTCTAATAAACGGTCCGTGCCAGAAACCGATGAATTGTTATTGAGATACCTGATCTCTTGTGAGAATAACCTACCGATAAATGGTGCTGTGGCAAGCGTCAGTGGTTTAAGCCGTGAGGTGTTTACCGTGCTGATTGCGACTGTAAGAAATACACCGTTGAAAAGATGTCCAATAGATGACCAATGAAATCAGGGCTAACAGATTTTTTGACCCCTTATTATCTAACTAGACCAATTGCTGTGTCAGTGCATCGACCGCAATGTGTGGTATTAGGTCTTTTGTGAATATACTCATGTCATCGGGAGTGCCACAAAAAAACCACAAGGGGGTGGCCCACACTTCGATATTTCCGGTTACATGTTCGAGGGCTGTCTGCCGCCACACAACCGTGAATCCTGACAACCCTTCTGAGGGAGGCCTCTGTAGTGACCAGCGATCGTGTGACTTTTCTAAGGAACCCGGCTACAACCGTGCTTTGTGCCTGTCTGTTTTGTACGCCTGCTATGGGAGGGATGGTATAAACTCAGTGACACGGTTGATGGTTGAGTCAGCCTCTTGAGCCATTAGCTCCGGGTGAGGTCCTTTAGGAATATCCTATTTCTCGTTGTTTCGCTGCCCAGTCTCCCAGTTCAAAGAATAGGAGTGGGAATCCTTGATTCAACCCTTCTCGGCGATATGAACGGCTGGGAAATATCAGAATGTATCGCCGCTTTGACCAACCAACCCACTGGTTTTCACCTTCTTTTTATGCTATTAATTCTTCCCTCTCCAAGCCAATATAAATAACAAACATTGACGCTGTCAACGTCTGTACACTTAGACAAGTAGGTTAACAAACTGCTCCAATAAGCACATTCCAGAGTCCAGAACTCGATATATGCTGTGTTCCCGAAACACACCTTAGCGGTCTCAGCATTGTCTTTTACTCTGATTCCTCTTTAAATAACGCTGTGGACTAGCGTTTGTTTTCCATAGTCTCTGATGATAATGAAACCACGTCTCACCGTTGAGTCGTAGTGTGGATTTCATCAAACTCTAGGGCTGAACACAGCCTGCTGAGCTAGATCCCAGTGAATGGTCATCTGTTTGCCGCCACACTTGATATTCTAGTCACAGACTTTTGGCCCAAGTCTTTATACTCACCAGCGCTCAATAGTTCCGACACTATCAAGACCACTTTCTTTATTGCCCTTTCTGACCTTCTGAAACAAACTGAGCACAGGAACATCGTTGTGTTTACTGGCGACATGAAGGCACAACCTGGTCTTCTTACTCCAACCGAGAACCGGCCGGGTGGTATGTTCGGTGTCCGTGTATGCACCGGCAGTGGCAATCGACTTCCACAATTACGCACTTTTTACGACGGCAACATGTCGCCTGGAGACCACGCTGTGCAACTCAGCAATGGTCGCAAATTTATTATATCGTCATCAGCTATCGGCGGCGCTACACCGTTAAAGAGTGTCATTCCTTTTGGAGCAACCCGCTCGACTTTAATCATACAGTTATTCATGCTGGCCCTGCTCTGCCGTTTACTCATAGATCGTCTAATTAGAAACCATGTGCCCGTAAACAAAATTGACGATTGAACCGTCATGGTCACAACATCAGGGTGACTGGAACGAACACTGTGAAAAAATCTCAACAGCTATGCTGACCCCTCGCAAAGTGATCAATCCCGAAGGAACAATGCAATTAGAATAGAACTGGATTATTGATTATTCACTAGAAATTGCGAATAAACTTCAGCTGATCTGCCATGACCAGGAGTGCGGCAAAACCCTCCGTGAACTTGAGGACTAACCGAGGAATAGTCCATGTAATGACTAGGACCCAAAGAGACAAGACACTTTCAGGTGGAAAACTTCGCCAAATGTCGTTTTCTATTATTCTTGGTCAACTTGGCTGTCGGCTGGATGCTAGGAAAACCATATGAGAGAAAGACGACCCGCGAATCGACATTCTTTTGCTACGGAGTGATAAATGGGGTTGAAACTTCAAAAAACTGTTCAACTGGCGTTATTCAGCTCATTCATTCGTGGATGTTAAAGATATTTTAACCACTTGTGACATGCCACACACTCCTCTGTTGCATCCTAGAGTGGATTTGGGGCGCAAACTAGTGAAACTATTCGAACGTCCTGCGCTTTTCAGAGATGGCGGTAAGAGACGCTAGTCTGAAATGTCCACTCCCTTCTTTCCATATGGGAGTGTAGGAAGGGGCTCATAGTTGGTGTTTATTATTCAGTTTTCAAAACAGACGAGGACATCATGTGACGACCACAAAGGTATTGAGCTTGTCTCTACTGTATTCAAAATGCTCACGGATCCCAATGCGTGGAGAATCAAATGAGATAACAGAGAGCAGGTTTTCGGCTTGGTTACAGATATGTCGATCTTGTCTTCATCTTGTGACAGACAAGGGAGCATTGACACTTAGTTTCCCCGGCCTACGGTCTTAGCAGTCTTAGACCTAATGTGTTTTTTTGTTTCAGCTGCCCAACACTCTTACCAGGACTGACTATGTATCAAAGAATTCCTGGCGAGGATTGTCAATTTGTTAACTTTTTTGTATGACCACCTTTAATGTAGGGTAAGAATTTGTGGGCGACTATCTCGGAAGTACTTTGCATTAGGTGTCTCATCATCCTTCCTTCTCAACAATTTGATAGCTGTCACTATAGAGTTGGCATTCGATGACTCCAAGGATATCGAGTAGAGCTACTACCAGAAAGTAAGCTGGATGGTATTGTGTGTGTGCGGACAGCACTTTCCTGCTTAGTCCGTCTGTTGACAACATACATACCATACTGAGCTGATTAGATGTGATGGCTGGCTTGTACATTGTGCACTTTACAACTTTGTACTCTAAGAAGTGTTGCAAGATTGGGTTGCCACTACTCTCTCTTTGTTGTCACTAGAAGGTAACTGAAAACTGCCTATAGATTCATCTCCTTGTATGTCTGCATCTCATTATCGTTTGATGTTGCTGGCTAGGTGTTCAGGAGGGTAGCAGAAGCACGCAGTGCATTCGCTAACTTCCGTCTCACGTGGTACTTCAGTGACATCCAACCGTCGATTAAACTCAAGATTTACAATGTTTATGTGCTTGGTTTCTCTCTGCGACACAGAGACCTGACATTTGTGCGAAAGATGCTTACGAACTATCAGTATACAACCACAGTTGTCTCTGTTGGTTGGCCTATATCAAGTGGGGTGACCATGTGAGCAATGCGATAGCCCGTCGACGCGTATTTTAGGAATATACTGACTCCCGAAGGTCTATCGAGATAATGGAAATGTACAGTCTTCTCCGGTCACGTCACGTACTTTATGTATACGTGGGACGTCTGACGTACATCCCATTGATCACAGTGATTGCTGGTGATTGGATAGGCGGTGGCATGTACACTGGTTATGATAATCTTACCTGTTTAGCTGAGCAAGCTTGGCGGTTGCTGTGTACTTGATTGATGAGTTTGCGATCTGTCACTGTGGTAGTTGGAAACACTCTGAAATTACAATGGGTCACAGTCAATGGTAAGCATATACCCCCAAACTTGTTGACTCCTCTTTTTCATGAAATACAACTGTCTTTTGTTGTTTCTTTCCGATGATTTTTCCTTGCTATACATTTACATTTGTTTATTACGCTATACTATGTGCATCATTGTTGGGACGAACGGTAGCCCAGGTCATTGTATTCACAGGTATGGCGCAAATCTCAAAATAATCGGTGATGGCGATTACCTCCAACATCTTTGGATAAAACACACTTTGCCCTCTGCATTCTTTCGACTTTCCTCGGTCATGCATTAACCATTTAAAGTACTGGGCAACTCCCGATGAGAAGAGTCATGAGGTCGTCTTGAAATCTGGTTATTTATGTGCTGTTAAATCACTTCTTGCGATTTGAGATTATCCACATAATAAAGCTTAATTCGCGATCCTGGTAACGCTGAATCAGACGGTTGGGTTGATAAGACTATTTTTCGTGTTCAAGGAAAGGTCTAAAAACAGCAGAAACGGTCGAAATTTATTCTGTGCAATTGATAAATATGTTCTCTCTCCTCAAGTGCAAATTAAAGGGGTAAATAATACCTATCAAAAAAGTTTTTCAAAACTGAGCAACAAAACATAGCTTTGTAGCAGCCTGGAGATTTCACTGGCCTGCCTGCGGTATGGTGTGGAAAATAGTTCCAAAACTCATAGTCGCATATTGTACCTAGGTTATTAAGAAAGATCGCATGATGTATGCTGTCCGATTGTTTGTCTGCAGGTCATGTGACTGTGGCGCGAACCCGAAGGACACACGTGTCACCTTCTTCCGGTTTACTCGCTCGTTGACGGCCGGTCTCTGGTCTCTCTAGTTATTTCGTGTGTCAGTGCCTTTTATAGCGCTATCAGAGACCACCTGTACATTTCGTCGAATAAAAATTTGGTCCCTCTCCTCAACGGCATTTTGTTTTTTGCGTCTGATAATTGTGTACCTGGGGAAATAGCGACATAGTGCGACGAGCACTAAATTGGTGAGCCCGACGTGACAGGCCGTTGATGGTCCCAGTTTACTTTTCACACCAGGTATCTCGATGAAAACTGCTATTAATATGTCGATGAAGATAATCTCGAGTTGGCCGCCTCATTTCGGTACGACAGCTTCATCATACAATCTGATTACGCTCAATGAAGCCGCATGTAACAGATGAAAATGAGGCTAGAGTGTAACGGCTCTGATCAGAACGTGAGGACAAGTTGAAGATTGGGTGTCGACATCGTCTGTTCTATTGGTGGCCTTGATGATAGCCATCCAATATGCCAGGTCAAACAGTCATCGTAACCTGTGAAAATGGTGGGTCGACAGCAGATCAACCAGCCCTCCGAGCAAACGTAACGGGTACCAATTGATCGGGAGTGGTATGTAGTTCGGATTTTATTGTTTCGATTATCTGAACCTGCGGACAGCAGAACCTGCTGCCGTGGAGTGTTGTTACTAGCAGACAAAAGTTTTGAAGTGTCGTTAAGAACTTCTGAGCAGTCTCTTTACGTTTCGAATAATAGGCTACGGTACGAGTTTTACTATATCCCATTGTTCTGAGAAGTGATATATAGGTTAACTCCACGTAAGACCGGCGGTCAGTAGCCCTTGAGGCGGGACAACCAAAATGGGTCACTCATTGTTTCAAAACTTCCAGTGCGACGGTTTCTGTCAAGAGAGTTTCAATCCGTGTGAATTCTGGCCAACACGCAAATTGGTTTACAGATTTTAGAATATATATATGTACTCAATGAAGAGTGGCAGCTGTAGGAAAAGGTGAACATGGACGTAGTGAATATTTTCGCCATGTATGGCAAAGCTACTAGTTACGAAGCAAGTGTGACGCCGAGGTTAAGATCGTTAAGGATACATGCACCCTCTGGATCAAGTGCGAATGCAACGATTGACTTTGCCTCAGGTCGAGCGTCTGGTGACCATGTTTTTTGTAAAGTGTATTCCTTCATGAAACCTATTTGCAACGTTCCCAAAAATTTGGCCTTTGAAGGGTAAAAAATATAATTGGGTGGATGATATTTTATGAAGTGTGACAGGTAACTATCCCATCCGATGCATACACTAGACGGTTTATAAGTTAAAAGAGCGTGACCGGAAGATATGCGGTATCTCCGGATCAAGTCTCTGTAACCAAATGGTCTGTTTGGCATGCTAGCAACGTCATTGGTGCGCCGAGGTTCATCATCAACTTGGTTCGAGATACCTGAAAATTGACGGATGTCGGTAGTGAAGTGGCCGACCTAGTGTGGATGTCCAGTGTCCTCAGAAGAGTGTTTGTGGGATGTAGAAAATAAGGCGTACATTGGCGGCATATGATCTTCAAGACAGAAGTAAAAGGTGTTTTGGCGAACAGTCTGTTTTCGGTTATTTATCATCAGGCCAATCGCATGAAATTTTATACCATCACGGTTGTCAAGCGGGAAAAGTGAAGAGCAATTAGTCACATAATTACGTCAAATGTTTGTAAATTGGGGAACAATTAGTTGACAAAATGGACCTCCGGATTTGCCAAGTGGGTAACGGGGAGCATGATAACCGTAGGGCTTGAACAAAGTTCTTCTGAGCGCACAACTGTGAATTGCGCAACCGAATTCCGACAGCTTCCATGGTGGCCAGAATGCGAAATGTGACTCCTCTGGATTGATGGCTGGACAGGCGGTAAATGGACTGAAAAGCCAGTTCGGGGGAGATTTTGTGCCTTGTGTCTACAAGGTGCGCCAGAATTGCACTCGAAATGGAATTCACCTGGCCCTTAGCTAGCTATGTGGGATGATGCTCACGTATTCTCTGAGAAAGGCGCCTGGTTGTGCGACCGACGTAACCTGTTCCACAAGAGCATGTGTAGGAGTGAACACAAAATGAAGTCACAAATTTAAAAAACATATCTTTCAGTTGTACGTAGACTATTGGGTTGGATCTGAATGTGATCCGCAGTTGTGCTGCATTGTAGGTCTTTTCAGTTGTGTTAACTACTCTGCGAGTCACTAATTCAGCTAACGCCTCGCTTTTGTAGTTTAACTTCTTGTAAACCAGCTTCTCTACCGCAGATGGAAGCTTAAGTTTCAGTTCTGTCAATTCCATATATCTATCCACGAAAATTACAGGATAGGCGTTCTCCGTGAATATCCGCCATAGAAACACCAGTTCCGTTTCAATCACGTCATGAGTACATATCTTTATAGCTCTGTGTGTTAAACTACGAACGAGGTTTCTCTTCTGACTGAGCGGTCCGTTCGAAGTCCGCTTCCTGTGAATAGCCCTCTGAAGTGAATCATCTGCACGACGGACGGATACTGCCAAGGTCTGGCATACGTTCGGTCATGTTTTGGCTTATCGGGCTCCAAGTTAGGTGCATGACCGCTTACTGGTAGCTATAGTGTGATAGTGTGATATGCGACATCGGTTGTCCCGGCCGGTAGTTCGTTTGAGTCGGTTGTGAAAATTCATTTGGGAGCTTTCCATAACGCATACGAACCGCGGGGTTGGATAGCATTGGACTAGTCACAGTCGTGTGCGACAGTTTACGCCAAACGTCGATTAGACACGATCGATGCGTGTCAACTGGAAATCAAAATATTGGATGAAATCGATACGAGTAATAGACAAAGTAATATCAGCTACAAGCAAGACCCAGCGGGAATTGTAACGAAGGCCGAGATTTAGACTGAATAGTCGATGGTCGAAGGGTTCAATGTGCGTACCGTTTGCAGTTCAATGTGTAATGCCAGATTCTAATCGCGTACCCGTTCCCAAATGTGAAATGACACTCATTTTCCCCCTGTATCGATGAGAAAGTTCATTCCGGAGGTCAAATATTCCACAAGAAAAAGATGGCTAATTCTTCTGACCCATGATGGTCTTCGCTGAAAATTGTCTCCTGCTAGCTTAAATCTTTGTTACCTTGACTACGTCGTCCGTGACATTTTTGCTGTACGCCGCGTGATGTCAAGAAAAGTGGTCAATTTTTGGTCTAGGAGGCGATCGGGTACGCACTGGAAGAGCTTTGATTGACCAGCTGGATCGGTAGTTGGTAGCGTTATAGTCAGTCACTTCGCAGTGCAACTTCACTACTTCGGATTTTAACTCAGATAAGGTGTGAACGTGGCGTTCGTCAATAGTGAATCGTAACCGGCAAACTATCCACAGGTGCAGATCCTCGAAATCCTTCTTGTATTGACTCTGCTAAGTCTGCTGGTTTAACTGACGGACGTGAGGGTAATAGTGAAAACATTTTTCTATGTACATTCGGGAAGCCCTCGCGTCCACATCTTCTGTAACAGAGACTGTGGCAACCAGAATTGGTCAATTGCTTCCCGTATGCCTCGATAAAGAACTGATAGCTTCTTATCCCCCAACCATAACTTGTTCGAGACGCCTTTTCCTGAAAAATTTTTTCAAACGGACTCACCACAACTGGTTGAAGAACATAGTAAGATATCGCTAATGAGGTTGTGCAAATCGCCAGATAGGCGTCGTATAAGTTACTATAACTTATCCGAATTGTTGCTGATACCCCGGTTACTAACCTTTATTTCTAATAGCGAACCACACCTCTAGATCAGGAGAGGACTTCTAAACTGACTAGGAATACAGAAGACAGAAATCTCCACCCAATTTCTTCGGTATCAATGGCAGCCTAATGATATTAAGATATAATGTTCACGGATACACCTATACGCTAAATGTAATTGGAGCGTAATATACGAAAGCAAAAGGTTTACTCACTTTGATGGAAATATGATTTAAACGGAACCACCCGATCCCATTATCAAACAAATTGAGACTACCGGTTGAGAATAATGCTGAGCATGTAAGAAGCATTGTCCGTAGGTGAATTCGACTTGTGACCAGCGAGCGACAATACAAAGCGACGTTACAACGGAACGGAAAGCGGAGGCACAGTGTGAGTCTTCCATTCGAATACATGAGGCACCTGTTTCAATCCATACTTTCCAACAAATTTTCGGACGCATGCGAGCACGGGGTTTGCACCAAAAATGACACGTAAGTACAATCTGCGGTGATTAATCACAGCCGCTATATGTGCAACTTTTTCCATTATCCCTTTACAAATTCAAAATGTGAGTTAGGGTCACATGTTCTTAGTGTGAGTGTGGTGTATTGCACAGGTCGCATGAGGTCATTTGCAAGTCTAAATGTTTTAGGTAACCGTGCAGCGAGTACAGCAGTTTAACAAGTCATTTAAATTGACCTGTGCGTCACACAACGTGAGATTAAGCTATTTTTCATCCCTGTGATGATAGTTTAATGCAAACTGTGAATTGCTTGTGTTTAGTAGTTTTGTGTACACTTCGTGTCAGGATGGAGTCCCTTAGGGCACACTACTAAGAGGTTGACGTGTGGAGCAGTAATCCATCGTTAACTCTTCCAGCAGTACATAAGGTTTCAGCTTAATCTCCTTAAAAATCCAATACAGTCTACTGTATCTAACCGCTCACCCATGTTAACTAAGCATACTCTGCTGGAAAGTAAAGATAACTAGACATGTTTTGTGCCGTATTTCATACACTGGAGTGCGCAGTGCATCTCTTAGTAACTATACTCGTTTGGACTAATGTTCAGGCACATAACATTTTTGCACCGTGTGTACAACTGATACCCGTTATTCAGACGGAGCCAGTAATGAGTGTAACAAGCAAGCCGGACTTTCTGGCTTTGTGTACCCGTTACACTCATATCCCTACTTTGTGCAACGTGGGAAACCCCGAGACAGCGTACCTCAGAAGTAGAAGCTCCAACGATAGTCCTTTAAAAGGAGATAGCAGAAACAAGCATGAACCAAAGGCCCAGCAAGACATGCACATGACTAACATAAACGAAAACTAAAACGGCACCAACAACACAACTCCGTTACATAGTCCAAATTCTATTCGTGCGCGCTTGCTGGTTTCAGCTGCGAGTTACGCAAGTGGATTTGTCGTCACAGCTAACGCGTTTTGTGCAGAACAAATTAACCACAAGTAGACGCTAACTCAGACGCTATACGAATAACAGGTGATAGTGGGAGTGGAATATACATCGTATGTAACTTAATATTGGTTCAGTCCTATGCTGCTAACGACGTAAACGCCGTGGTTGGCCTCAGAGGTTGAATACCGGTCGACGGTGAGCGATATGACCGGGAATGTAAGTGGCTCTACTGGCATCACATAAGGATATGACTTGAAACCAAGGAATACGACAGCACATGGCATGCAAACTTTCATGATTTCTTAACTTTATTGAGCAGTTCTTATTTTCGAGTCCATTCACACGTCATGTCGTAGATGAACCGAACACATGGGCAAATGGCTGCAAGCTTCTAATTTTTCCTCAGATAACCTGTATTGTGCAATATTTGCACGTCTCTTGTTCAGCCGCTACGTACACCGAGGCAACAGATCACTGTAACGACTCAGTTGAATATTTTTGAGTTATTGCGTAACACCAATCAGATTTGGCTTGATGTCACACGCGCAATAGCAGTCGTGCATGTGTTTGCAGAACTTTACGATGTACATTAATTAGTGAACAAGTCACTATTAAGCACTTACGTATCTTGTACGCTGAAGGAATTGGTTACACGTGTAATCAGTTTGGCTGTAATAAATGCTTCGGTAGAGCACAACTGTTAAACCGCAAACCACTTGGATATCTGTGACTTAAACCGAAAGTTCCCTTAAAGTCATGTTTTTCTGCAGTCTTCAGTGATTTTCTGAGATGATCTCCTTGAAGAAGTGACGGCCTAATTAATCAAAAATGCCCTCTGAAACTAGACTTGATTCCGTTGAATGTGTTGGCTATACAATAGAATTCTGTTGAAAGTAAGTCTTGTTTATTGCAGTAAATTTGCCATACTGTTGTAATTAACCGCAAAGCTACCGGTGATTTCAATATCCGACATTCTAGTCGGCGAACTTTTTAGCGAGTGGACTCTCAAGCCTGGAACTTGGTGTGTGATATGTCTTCATGGCGTGAGTCTACGATTCTAGCGCCATTATACATTTGAGTTCACTATTAGATTAGTGAGGATAAAAGTGATTATCCTTTAGGATACCTCTTGGCGCCAAAGTTGCATATGGTGATCAATTTGGAGTGGAAGCTCTACTACGTTCCAAAGTGGGTCAATGTTTATTCGACTGGATCTCATTGAACAGCCGCGTATGTGCTATCACACTCATTACATCGGTCGGAGTCTGTCCGTGTAAATCGGGAAAAAAGTTGGATATTCATTGTGGCGCTATGCTCTTCAACACGCAGTAGTCTAGAGGCCATCAAGAACGCGTTCCACGACGCCATTGCCGACCTTCTGAGGCGGACTAAACATCTAAACCTAATTATAGTAACCGGAGATTTGACTGCTCCACTTGGTCGTCTTTTACTAGAGGAGAAGTGGCTGGGCGATATGTTTGGTGTCGAGTCATAACGTACTGACAATGAAGAAAGAGTGCGGCAACTATGCGCATCTGACCGAATCTATGTTCGAAGTACCGTACTCCAACACGGAAATATGCCTTGTATCAACTGAACACCGTCATGTACATTTCACCCACGGACAGTAATCGATCAGGGCGCCATCTAGTACATGCGGCGCCACTGTATCGAGATCTCTCACGCATTTTATAACAACCGTCTGGATTCGCGTCATGCTGTTTTGCTTGCTTGCTCAGAGAGAGTAGAGAGTGTTGAGAAAGCTTATTCAGTGACACTGGTGAGCGGATTGAGTCGTGTGAGTTAACCTGACTAACACTGGGAACAAACCGTAACAGCCATGGTGGCTGGTTGTGAGATACTTGTTCTGAAGAAACTGCGTATTTGCGAAAGAGTTGGATTTCCATAATTTCAGCACACTTCATAGGCACACGTTAGTTGATTACAACTGGCTTCGATTGTTGATAAAGACGCTTCATAATCTATCATATTTGAGATTCAAAAATTAACATACAAGCAACGATTCAACAACTGTAAGTAAATCTACCACATTTTCCATTTAAACTGTCAGCACAATTATCGAGTTAAAAGAAAACTAGGATGAATGTTGTTCTTCAACCTTATTCACAATAGTTTTTGAACTACCCAATAAAACTGATCGGTGATATATCAAAGTGTTTATTTGAAACCGTTTTCGATGTTCTGAAACATTCGGAGTACTCGTGTATTTGTAACAGGATTCTGTTTCTGCTGACATCTTACATTTACAGGCTTTATGTTGTAGTTGGTAGTGGTTATGTTTGAAATCAAAGTTACTTGCTGTTAAACACCAATGGCATCATCAGTAACCTTTAACTGTACATCTTATTTATTCTCAATAGACAGTGGGAGTGGTCGATAGGAAAATAGATTTAATATGCAAAATTGAACAACACACAACCATAGTAAGGACTGATTACCGTTTGTGTACTTAAATCGATCGTACTACGTTTTATACAATTTGTTTATAATTTTATTGTAAAATGTCTATCTTTTTCCGACGTTTTAAGACAAATCAATCTTATTCTGCATTTGAACCGGCCAGTTAGGGTTGTCAGTTAGAGAGCACCTAAACAGTTATTACTGTAAAGTCATACACGCAAAGTCAACCGCAGTGAATCAGTAAGTATCCATTTAGGGTAGGATACTAGCCACCAGGTTATCAATTGAAATATAAACATATACGGCTAGCAGGCATCTGGACACGTTAGTAATGGTTATGGATGGGTCTGAAGTGACCAAACGTATGCGAAATCAAACCAGGACTATCCCTGTGACTGAATTACACAGCAAAACACAGATGATCGCTGCTTAGTCGTGACACTGTTAATACTGAGTATAAATTTTGCCCTTTGACAGTTTAGCTTTTGCTTATATGTAAATACATGTAATCAGTAATATTTGCTCTAAACTCTCAGAAACCGTTCGACCTTTCGAGTTTTCCCAAGGTGCGTGTGTGTGCTCCTTAAACTGACCATTTTGCAACTGTTTGACGGAATGTTCTAAGGTCACAAGCAATAAGGATAAAAATTATATTTGATTATGAACTGACTTTTTTGTTCCACCTTCCAGATGTGATGAATTCCACTGTCTACTTTTTCTGCTAGAAGCAGATTGAACATCAACTGTTTTTGTTGCTACGGGGTCCCACCACTATTTAAATATGACAATGTCTGTGTAGCGGGTAGACAACTAACAGTTAGTCTGTTCGTAATGTGTGCAAATCACCTAATGTCTGTATTATTGCGTTGACTATCGGACACAAACTAACATGGTTCGCACTGTATAGCAAGCTGTGTTACAACTGCTAAGCACGAACCTCGGTTTGACAAAGGTGGGCATTTGGGAAACTATCAAGCAAAGTAAAACGTAATGATGAAGTGATGTTACGGTTAAACAAACGACACCAACTCATTTAAAACTAGTTCGGCTAGACAGAATTTATAAATTGGATTCAGTGAGTTACTCCTGATGAATTTGTACAATCTCGTAATGTAATCAAGTAGACCCGGATGTCGTATACTATTTATATGAATTATCTTGCTTCATCTTTGGGCTGCATATGACTGTCAATTGTTATTTCGCAGAATATCTGATGTTAATTTGTCCACTTAGCGTGGAAAATGTGAACCTATGGATTAACTGGTGAACTTTTTTTGAAATATTCTTTTCCCGTCGAGACTTTGAGTAAAGAGGACGGTAGACTGTTATTGCACGATTTTTGTCCGAAAAAATTGCACTCCATCTTTATGAGTGCATAATACTGTTGGCATGAGAAGGCCAACTTCCTCTAGTATCCTGTTCATTTTTTCATATAAATAGTCTTTAGTATGCACTCTTGACGATGCACGGAAATTTGCCTGGACACAAATCCTGTGACATCAGCCTAGTGTCTTTGTTATTCAGATTTTTTATCTGGGTACCTTGTTGAGGATTTACTCCTCTCAAGGAATCGCATTCATGTCACACGTCTTGTATTCTACTTTAACCGTTAGTGCGTTTCATATTAGGTTTCACGGTTGCACACACGTACACGGTAAGTCTTCCGTGAAATCCTAACGAAAGGTGCTCATTTGTTTCTCAGCCAATATGGCTGAACAGTCCAACTTTAGAAAAGCATTTCATATCATAGAGATCTCAATAACCGTTCATGTTTACTCAATTTAGCATGGCATGCGGCTGTGCTTATCCAGTGTTGGTACCGCAAAGCTATTGCCAGGCTAGAGGCTCGACGGCAGTGTGCTTGGCACCTGTTTCGGGCACTGGATAATTCCGAGACAGAAAGCCAACCTAGTACAGTGAGTACTTGTTATTTTTCTCCTTGATACATTTTTAAAATCAATCCAAAGCTTCTTCACTGTATTTCAACTGGGGCTGGTATTATTTTAATTCGTGTTATACCCATACACTGCCCGAAGCTATACGGAAAATGCACTTTATTCCATACTCGTTGATTATAATGCAATTTGTCAAATACTTGAATTTCTTAAAGCTAACATTTGTGAGAACAGTGGTATATAAAAGATATGTCATTTGGAAACACTGAGTTCCCTCCATCCAGTTCATCAGGACAGCAAGAAGACATGCATTGCGAGATGCAAGCATTTCGTTTATTCTCATCAGTCGGTTACATAAAACATTCGGTTATATAGGTTAAGCGTGTAGCGTCAAAACAATGGAATGAACGAACTTCACTTAGTTGATAGCATGTTTCACTGCCACGGCAACGAAATTGATTGCATCAGTACCTTCTGCCAACAAAGGGCCGGTGAGTGACGCTTGATCAACATTGCCTCGGAGAACGGCAACAGTCTAGGGTCGCGATTGCGCAATAGGACCATGAACGAAGTGTCGGGGTCAACCACATGACCTGTTGCGATTAGGGGTTTGGCGATCGAAGACGCCGGATTTCTGTTCGAGTGTTGGTATTTTGACCCGGCTTAAAACATTGTTTGCACTAGCTACTTGAGAATGTGCTCCGCCTTCCTCTGTCGTAAATTTTGGTCCGTTCTGCCGATGTATGAATCACCGCAACTGTAGGTGAACTGGTAGATAAAGTGAGAGGCCGAGTTTTCCGAAGAAGTACGATCGGGGCAGTGGAGGCTCATCCTACGGGTGGAGAGTAACAAGCGCAATTCCGCCGCGGGATATGTGCGATCAATGACAGATTTCAACTTTAGACTTACATCGACAACGTTGTGGTCACCTGTGTAAGGAAGGTTGATAAAAACCTGCTTTTTCGGCACTAACTGTGGTTGGGAGGTAGTCACTCGTTCCTTGCAATAAACTTCAATAAATTTGACTGGATATCCATTTGCAAACAGAACATTCTTCAAGAGCTCCTCCTCAGACTGTAGGCTGTCGGCCGTGCACAGCTTTCTTGCTCGATGAAAAACAGTTCGTACCAAACTATGTTTGTAAGCCACCGGCGTAAATGAAGAGAATTGTAGGTACTGCCCACTCCATGTGGCTTTTCGATAAACAGACCTACTGAGTGTACCGTCTAAGCGCCTAGAAATAAGGATGTCTAGGAATGGCAGAGTTATCTAACTCTTGTTCATAGGTGACATGGAGATTTCGATGAGCAGAGTTAAAATGATCAAAATCGGTGAATACTATGATATCGTCGACATACCGTTTATAAAGCAAAGAACGATCAATACAATCCGACATTCCATCTTCGACCATTCCAAGAAAAACAACAGCCAGTGATGGACCACACGGGTTACCCATTGCCACTCCGTCAACTTGCTTTTATTTTCCGCACAAATAACGGATGCTCATCGCCACCTTCTCCTTTAGCGACAATGTATAAGTGCCTCATACTAATGCCCAACTGGAATGCTACCATGAGGGAACATAAACATGAGATAACAGGAAATAAGACCACGTTCATTGTTCTCAGTGATCGACAGCAGTGTACCCAACAACAGTCCCGTATAACCGAAATAGTACTGTTATCGATGGTATGGCTAATGATATCCAAAGATGGCATTCGGTCAATTGGTGTCTTTTGCATACATTGTCCAAACTATCGCCCATTAAACTCAGAGTGTTTCAGATTGACAAAAGGATGAATTGATCTCAAGGCAATCGATAAAAAATCATTCTAACTTTCGGTTCATCCGGAGGAGTTGAGCGTAAATGTAAGAAGTGGAACATACGACATCGGTTACATTGGTTGATATCATAACACCACAGATTATTCATCGGTTGTATCTGTATTTGGCTGATATTAATTCCGTGAATCGATGCAGCTAGCTTTCATGATTAACTTTCTCTCAACAACTTCAAAACCACGTGGTTAAACGTGCTTCATATAAAATGCGATAGTGTTGCATTGTTGTTCTTCATCATTGCCGATTTTCTTTGACGGTACCAAAGAAGTATCATACCATGCAAAGTTAAATGTGTAATGTTTCCGTCAGCAAAGTGTTATACCTGCCTTGCTGTATCCGTGAGTCATGTAAAATGGTCGTTTAGCCTAAGCCACCTTTCTTTGAAACACTGACGGCGAACTTCTACTGAGAAAGAAAAACTGGAAAAGACAAAGATCGATTGGAAGATATAAGTGCGAATGCGAGCAGTTCACACATTGTTGCACGTAATCTCCCACCTGGTGAGTGACACCTGTTGACTTTGAACATCGGAACAGTGAAGGTTCTTATGAATTCTGATAAGCATTCGGCGATTTGGTTAGTCCTTTCTGTCTGCAGGAAAAATATGCAGTAAAATACAGAGGCTTTTCTTGTTAAACCAGCCCAACCTTCAATTGCTTACGATTACTCAACATATCGCCCAGTAAGTTTCTTTTGAATTCGCCGATTACAAACTGACCGAAGAGTTTGAATCGTGGAATAATCAGCTGCTGTTAACAGAACTGTTGCTGTATTCTGTCGAGTATGTCAGGTAAGGCGGGTATCATTTGCGTGACAATGTCGATCACTGTCTAACTATGACTGCCTAATATATGAGGTTAATGATAAAGTAGTCAAAACGGCTGCCTCCTGAAAAAGGGGGTCAAATTTTAAACCCCTTTCGTGTCAAAGATACTTCCTATTGGGGAGCTGTAACGGAAGCCAAACTCGAACGTAATATTACCTTTCAAAAGTAACTGATTGGAACAGTCTACCTGAATACGAAATCTGCCTTCATGTATGAATGGGGGGTAATTGATACCCATAAAGATAACCGTCAAACCATTCTGTGCCATTCCCAAGTTCTTACCCAACTGTGAATTATCTCACAGAACTGCTTCCCGCACGGTAAACATTCTGTTGTTATGCGGAGTAAGTGGCCCAACCAACACTAACTGTGTATTTGTATTGTCTGGTCAAATGATCAGGCACCTGGGGTTTTTCGAACTACACTCTGTAAACTGCCGCGCTGCTCATGGGATCATCTCGAAGGACGCCGGCTAACTGAATGGGACTTAATTAACGTGCTGGTGAGCATTCAGAGATTTGCCTAGTTGTGAGTTGGACATCACTCTCATTTTATTCTGGATTCCGTATTCAGATAGGCTCTTCATTCAGCCACTACTGAAAAGAATCACTATACTCGAGGATGGTTTAAATACGGGAACTGCGATCAACTCTAATTTAACACGACCATTTTGTTTGTTTCAGATGAGTTTTGTTCAATAAGTCAGTTTCGAAATATTTCCCACCAATAGCTTTTACAGCTTATTCACTAACAGTTAGGCTTGTCTGTTTCATCCCCCAAAGCAGTGTTTCGGGGTTCACAGTCATCTTTGGTCTGTCATTTACAATTGCTGATACGTGGTTGTGATCAACAATCCGTTTTAAACGCTGATGAAAGGAAGCTTGTTTCCTTTATTTGTTAATAAGTGTTTACCCCCAACCTCTGCAATATCTTCTTCACCTTTCCGAAATGATTAAACAGATTGAAGAATTGTTTGCTACATTAGACACTACACAAGCATGTAAGTCATAATCATGTTCACTATATAAGCACTAGTGAAACCGATCAACGTCAACTGTGTGCTCACCAAGTTTGCATGTACACATCAGTACCACCTAATTTACGTCAAAATGCTTTGTACAGTCATTTGTGGAAACGCCTAACTGTCAATTCAAACGTTCTACACTACTGTTGTGTCACCAAATGTTGTCGGGTTAGTGAACAACGTTCACCCGTGTATAAACACGTTTATTTGTTGTACTGTCAAATGTAACGCGGACTAATTGGAAATGCTCCAGTGATGTTCTGTACATAAGTAAGACTATCGAATTTCACTGAATATTGTTAGTAACTTCGATAATAAAATGAAATCGTTGTACCCTTTTATTATATTCATCAGACACTTGAAAAATCTTTCTTGTATTGGAGAATTTAACCGCTCGTTTCAGAATGCATTTTATTTATCCGTGTTCCCGCATGGATCTTTTCAAGTCAAATTCTCAGCACTTTTATTCCCGCATTCCTTGTCTTCTGAGTTTCACTTCTGATTGCGTGACAACTTTACAGGATATGCTCTTTGGACTGAAGCAACGTGAAGAACTAGTGGAGACACTAAGTAACCTGTATGTAACATTTGTACATAGTCACTAACTCCATAAAAGGAAAGCAACTGTGTTCTGGGCAGTGACTATGTTTAAGTCAGCTGGGACAGATTTTTCATATTAGTAATGTGCGTTAATGTTATCACCGGCCTCTGTGCACTATTTAACGTTTAAAATACAGCTGTTTGACAATTTTAAAAAATATCTGTCGGGTTTATCAGTCTAAGAAGTAACATTGATTAATTTCGTTTAAGAGAAGTTTGTGTTTGGGAACTGACAAGAATATACTGTTGATCCAGACCGATATGTCACCAATGAATGTCTATTTTGACTCTCGGGTTTTGTTTCTCTGCTAATTATCTTTGAAAAAGCAACTCGTATTAGACTTAGGCTAGGTAAACTGTTATTTATCTACTTATTTGGTATTTCGACATTGATAGAAAGTTCACGAGGGGTTAAATTTAAAACAGCACAAGCTGGTTGGAAAGGAGAAATATCAACAGGTTTTCAGTAGCCACAGCTTTCTTGGATAGCGACTCAGGTTTGTTGTGACTGATCATGACTGTCTATGTCAGTTATCCTAAACTATCGTTGAGGAATTAATTTCAAACAATACACAGATCAGCAGGGTGTATGTTGAATTGGTTTTGCACACTTCGGTTAACCAATTGAAGTATTTTTTTACCCTTTTCTGCTTTAGTAAGCTCTTCTTGTATGCCGCTTCTAACGCCTGACGTTACCGAGGAGGATATTCAGTTTCCACTAGGGCAAAGGGAGTTTAAATATCTCTTGCAGATGGTCAGCCTTGGGAAGGTAAGCTGATTTTGAACTTTCTGGAAAATTTCCAGCTGTTTCTGAAGTGGGTGAGTAAAAATGATATTTATTGTGAAAGCAGCCAACAATTAGGTATATATCTGATAGGTCTTATGTTTGATATGACAGAAAGCGCAAGTGATTGGCCTGAGTTAATCGGATTGGACTATTTAAAATTTCTATGGGTGAATTCCCGTGCATAGTTTAAAGGAATTTCTCAACTTGTGAATTTTCTGCCACGTTCAAGCGTATTCCAAGCGAATACTGCTTATATTTCTTCACTAGATCCTCTTGTCTAAGTCATTCATGCTTCATTTATGAGTTTCAGGAATGTCTCAATTTAGTATGTAACAGTATCTAGAGTGTGCCGAAAATCTGTTGACGAAGTCTTTGCCGATATTTTCATGCTCCAGAGATGTAGTCCGGTGTGACAAATTATTCGTTTTCTGACCATCAGCTTTAATGGTTGTCGGTGGTCTGCTAAAACACTTTCATTCAGCGAGGTTAAGTTAATTTTATTCATTCCAGAGGTTTGTAAATCGTGTAGACTTACACGGTGGATTGGTACAAGGTGAGCCGATCAATAATTATATAGCGAAGATGTACATTGCATCTTTATCAGTGTCCCTCGTAGTCAGTATATAGCACAATTAAACAAAACCATCCTTATTTCATCCTTTAAGTACAGATTATGCCAAATCACGTACAGCTTCATGAACCCCGGGGATTAATTTTCGGAAGTGAATTATTTACAGCTTTTGGCAGATTAGACAGATGTGCCGGGTGGTAAGGGACAACTTGCTTATCGCAATGATTTAATGCTTCCTGCTTCTAGTAATTTCCAAAGTTACAGGAACGGGATGGGCTCTTGTATGCCTAAACATTTTTAAACGGAAGCTGATGGGAGACCTACTCTTGGTTTAGAGGGGTAAGATGCTCAGGACCGATCAGCGCCTGGCAAGCAGTAGAATACATGAAACCTTAAACTCGATAAAACTCATGTTGAGGTTTACAGTGCATCTTAATGAACGTTTTAACAAAATATCAAAATCCGATCACAGTCCAAACGAGGAGGAGGGGGAAATGTACTTAATTCGTACTACCTGAACCCTATTCTTCAGGTTGGAGTACAATCAGATGAATGGTGAGATTCTGATGATATCGCCTACTTTTAGTCGGTGAAAACGTAGCGTGTACACGTTTTGAAGAATTGAATATCACTTATATTAGATCAATCAATCAAAGCGTTCGACTCGTCCTGTACTTGGTTGAAAATCCCCACCTCTGTGCGCTGTGTACGATGTTTTTCATCAAATTTCCAGAGTAGTTATTGTAGCAACGCCAACTAGATGCAGATTTTTTATGCAGTGGATCTCTGGAGGATCTTGAGTTTCAGGAAGCTTGCTCAAATTTTTCGATGTTCCCTATTCCGTCATGAAAGAAGTGTAAAAAGCAGGTGAGTATGCGCATCCATAAGGTCTCGTGAACGACCGGGAACAATCTGATATGAATCGATATATCTGATTGTCTCCCTCCTACGCCCAGTGTGTATTTTTTCCCGAAAAATTTTAACATCATCGGGTGCATGCTATAGGTTAAAATGTAGTACTAGCAGTTAATCGATTGCCAGCAGTATGTAGTTCCGAATATCAACGAATCTAATCACATAAGCGTTTGGCTCAAGGTTTTAGCACACTCCTTTGACAGAATAAGAGAAAGTCTGTCTGGTTTATTTCAATGACCTAGCCTCGTTCGCCTCTGGTGTTTAAGCACAAACAAACACCCCCTGAAAATGATGAAGTTTCCGCATCTCATGAACAAAAGGTTGATAACAAGAAGTCTCACAGAGGGCCGGCAAATTTGTCTTTTTTCGTTACCACACACAATTGATTAGATTATTTAGGTAGTTCGTCAACCTCCATGTACTACGGTGAAATCTGGTGACACGGTGTCTACGTATAGGTTTAAATGAGGCGACCAATCTCTGGTGCGCTTTGAAATGCACCCGATTACACAGTGGTTATACAGTTTGGACGTCTGTCTTCTTTTCGAACCTAAAAAACTCAGGAGAGGAGTGAAAAATCTACTTAATCTAACAAGAAGTGACGCACAGAGGCGGCGAGCACTAAAGTGAAAATTCCGTGAGCTAGGTAGAGCGTCAAAATAATCAGAGAAGTTAGAATGCGGGAACAGACAAGGGTCTGGGGAAGCTGCCACCTTGACAATCACCCTGGCTAGGTCTACTTTAGTCCAATCGATAACAATTTTATAATATGAAAACATGTTTAACTTAGCCTTTTGGCACTCTTGCCTTTCAGAACCGAATAAGTTCGACAATCTTCAGTGAAATACTTAAACAATCTGCCGAAGCTTTTGAGAGCCTGCCGAATATAACGGACCTCCGGTTAAAGGAAAATGAATCAGTCAATGTGTGTGGTGACCTCCATGGAAATCTTCCAGCACTGTTGCAGATTTTTGATCAGGTTTGTCGTTTGTTGCCTTAACATTTATTTGTAAATTAGATCAGATCGTACCTCACTTATGTACAGCACATATGTTAATCAACATCTTTCGTGCGCTGATCTACAAATCCACGAAGTTCGGAGATTCTATTTCATCTTGTTTTCACTATTTCTCATCAACCCTGCGTTATGCTTCAGAGTGTACTTAAGCAACCGAATGTCTGAATGTTAGTGACGTCGAATATATTCACAGTTGGAAAACATTGATTAAATGTTTAAATATCACTACGCTGTGACTAGCATGATTGGTTTCCGTCAAACTAACTCGATTCTCTAGGTTTTAGAGTTAAAAGCCTTTTTTTTGTTCAACGGTTACCAACCAGAGCCAACAATTCCAGTTAGTTCGCTCAATTCTGACACACCAAGATACGGTTTGGTATGGATACAACGGCTTTATGTAGCAAAAACCATCTGAATATATCAGAATATCGAAGGCAGTATAGGATAGACCGTTTGCCAATTGTGTCACATTTAGTTCATCACGTAGAGACATGGTTGGGCAGTGATGATATTCATTGACCTTGGAATGAACTAGACTGTTGAAAGGCAATGGGCCTGCTACTTCAACGGTAGTCGACAGGCAGCTTCGGGAACATTCTGTGTTTGCATTTTTCACTGATTACTCATATTATTATCAGGTTGTTCAACTGAATCTGCCAGATATGTTTGAAATTGAAAGAAGTGGACAGGTTATCATGTAATGTGTTTTGCTTTCTCAGTCAAAATAGATCATTGAACTGAGCTTTCAATGAAACCAAAATAACAATATTTACCTAATAGGTTGTGTTGCCTCAACCAAGTCATACTAAACGTTATGGATGAAAAAATGTAACTGAACCTATAGCTTTGCTCTTTGTTGTATTTAAATTCATACTTTTATCTGAAGAACTAGGTAGAAATGTCTAGTGGACCAAGTATAAATAAGTCAAATTAATTTTAAATCAATTGGTACTGGTAGAACTACTGGCTTACGTCATTCTTTCTTTCAGCAGAAGCATGCATATTAGATATCAGCCCGTTCCACTTAGGACCAAGGTAAACGGGTCTAAACACACTGTTTTGGTCTTACAATAGCCGCTACGGGATTCATAACAAGTTTGCAGGTTGTAGAAAGCTTGGAAATCCATTTTTGACAGTTTGAAACGGAAAGAAAATTTGGTGGACTGTTTCAGCTCCAGATGACCAGCCACGAAACGAGTGAGAGGAAGAAAGTCCAAAGATAATGAGCAGAAAGGAGTTCAAAACGTAGCCCGTCATGCACTCAACAAGCGTACTGCAGCATTAAACGGAAAACAGCTGACTGGCACCAACAATGGCAGGTGGGGAGTACCCTCATTAAACTGCAATCATTTTAGTTATCAAATTTTTCTGAAGGTTCGATTTGAAATCCCAAACAGATAAATCCAGTTGCTGCTTAAATTCAACCACCGATGACGCGTTTATTATGTGCTCTGGTAGACTGTTTCAGATCGAACGTACTCAGAAGTTAAACAACTCTAGAAAGTTATTCCTGGGATAAGTGTCATTACTGGTCACGTATAACTTTCAATGGAAGCTGGGGTTGAGAGAGGATCCCAAACGCCGGAATCGAATCTCTGTTACGCTGCCGTGCAACATTAACTTCCCCGGTTTGGCGCAACTTATCTGGGAAGAGTAACAAA
Organism: Paragonimus westermani; assembly: GCA_008508345.1. Lineage (NCBI taxonomy): Eukaryota > Metazoa > Platyhelminthes > Trematoda > Plagiorchiida > Troglotrematidae > Paragonimus > Paragonimus westermani. Next base: position 19,824 of record QNGE01001799.1, on the reverse strand, counting down.
CATAGTGTTGTAATCCCTTTTTGTAGCTCTACATTTTACCTGATCCCTGATTTTGAACTTGTGGTCTAACCTAAGTGAATTCAGAGTAAAATTGCCCAGTCTTCCGTACAGATACTTCTCCTCCAGTTTCTGAAGATGTGAATGTGCAGAAAGCTAGACGTTCACCCTTCTGGATATACAAAGGTTTTTTATTTATTTGTTATCTTTTACATGTGTCCAAACCATAAACCTTGTTTTATCATTTATTATAGTTTTCCCAGTCGGCAGTAGTTTAGTTCTCATTCAAGTGATACAACCCATTCGTAATGGCACCCAGCAATATTTATTCTTCTCAAGCAATCTTCTTCCTTTATAGTTCCTTACTCAAACTAATTGTTATTTTTGTCCAACTTTGATGTCGGTTTGTCCGTTTATTAGTTTTAACCATATTTACTAATACCACAATCAACGTTACCTATAATCATAAGATCCATGGGTATGGTTAACTAGTAATGCCGTGTATGTGTGTTTAAGTGCAGTCAAATACTTGTCTTATTATTGGGCTCGCTTTTTAATTATGTGTTTCATGGTCCCACCAGTTATGCACCACATTGGAAAAGAGAATGAAATCTCGAGTTGTCCAAGCATAGGTAGTAACGTGTGCAGGCTCCGGCTATCTTCGGTCATTACAACAGGCAAATCTGAACACAGATGCAGTCGACCAAATTGCATCCTTCTGGTGTTGGTAGTCAGAAAGGCTGATCAAACATTTGACCGTTATTCGGATGTTTTTCTGTCAAGCGTTCGTTAAAGAATCATCAAAGTCAATTCGCAAACAGATCTTTCAGTTAGCTGGAGTCATCATTTTGGTAGATAGCACTCTGCAATTGACCACTGCAAATCTCTGAAAGGAAACTCACTTCTCTTGTAGGATTCATTGAGCTGGAGGTGCACCCTCCTTTGACTATCGCTACTTTTTTCAGTGACTGCTGCTCGACTACCATCTTGATGGGACGTTATGTTACAAGCATTTTATAGACTCATTGTGAAATATATTAACTAATTTTTCAAAACATTGACTTTCCAGTTCCACATAGCAGGCGATTTGAGAATCTAAGTTAATCGTCTTTCACTGTTGTGTCCACAGGAAATTCCCTTTAAAAACCGGGTTGTTATGAGACATTTTTGAACGTTACTTTAATCGTCAGACGTACATCGTATTTTCGGGATTCACGTCTCTTGATGTATCATTATATTCCGCCAATAAATCGTGGTTTTTCACCTGATCTGTTGCTGTCCATTTGAACTAATCACCTAAGCTGGGTTGAACGACCTGCTAACCAAAAAGCTGCCGTTCAGTTCGAATGACGTTTGACACGGGTGTCCGATCTCATGTGCCGGTAATGCTTGGAAGTAAGTGGACTGAGATATTTAACATGTGGACGGCTCTCCTAAACCTGTTCGTTCTGTAGAGAATAAATAGACCGTATTGAATTGATTAGATGTGAAGGCTGCTCCGTACGTTGTGCACTTTCCACCTTCAGAATGTAAGTGTTGCTGCACTATCAGACTAGCACTGACATCATTCGTATTGTTTTTGACAGGCAGCTCCAGATTGTCGAACGTCAAAATGACGTCTATTTGTTAATCACATTCGTGGCTTACAATGTGTACGCCCGCTCAGTTTTGCTCTGCGCTCCATTGCTGTGGTGTATTTGTTTAGACTGTCGGTATCTGGCCAAGTGTGTCTTTGCTAGTCATCCAACATCAACTGGGCTACCTGATTGAGGTGTTCGCCATCATCCTCTCTGTTGATTAAAAACTCTGCGACAATCCAATGTACTGCAATCAATTGTAGTGAGGATAGACGGTCGCACCATACTACTCACACCACTATTCAGTAGCAGCATGGATCGAGATGATCGCGGATCGAGGAATTACTTTCGTATCCACAAGGTGTCCCAGCTCAACCAACAAAATGTGTTTCGGCAGCGTGGCTTTGACAACTTGGAGCATAATATTTTCCATGGAAATAGCCCTCGTGAGGATATCCTTTTCGATCGCTGTCTGATGCATCTGTCGGGCCAGGTGCAGCGGAGAAACAACTAATGGATGGCCATCGGTGGCCATCGGATGGGGATTTGCTCCGTAGGTCAGCAACAGTCGAGCACATTGAACCCAGCCTCGCCGCGTCGCACGAGCTAGAGCAGTCTCCCCATTTCGATTCAGCAAATTCATCATAGCACCCGCATTAATCAGTAATGCAAGAACATTCCAATAGCCGTTATCAGCCGCGCATATAAGGGGAATAGAGTCTTCTGTTGAACGGACGTTAACATCAGCTCCATGCCTGTTTGAAAGTCCAACAATATCCACATGACCTTTTGCAGCGGCCAGACAGATTGGCGGAGGATCTTGGTTAAAATCGACGGGTGGATGCCGAGGTAGTCTCAACAGCTTGTGTACATGTTCCGAATCCCCACAAGTAACGGCAAGACGCAATTGCCTATCGAGTTCTTGAGGTGGAATTGTGGAGGTGGTGGGTGGCGACGAAAGTAATTCCTCGATCCGCGATCATCTCGATCCATGCTGCTACTGAATAGTGGTGAGTAGTATGGTGCGACCGTCTATCCTCACTACACAATGATGGGTCTGTATCCGCATGATGGCTGATCCGCCTATTTTTCTTTTTCACGAAGTCCCGTTGTTTTCTGTTTTCTTTCCCTCTCTTCTTTTTTCTTTGTTGTACACACTTTATGCATTTATTAGTTTGTAACTTCATGCACGAAAGTCAAGAGGAACGGCAGTAAGGAACGTTTTATCTTAAGGTACTGCTGAAAGCTGAAGATGATGATGATTATGATGAGTTAGAATGATGTAATCGGACGACTCTTCACAAGCTTTCTTCTTTCTGCGGTCTGAGGAACCACTGGCTGTCGCCTTACCCAGTCATAGTATTCCACTGAGTGTACTTTGATGTAATATGTTACTGTTCATGCCTCCCTTTGATTCGACACACAGATACCACATCTGATATAATTAGAATCCTAGCTGGTTATTCCGACTGATTCACGAGTGATTACCTCTCAGGCTTGCTGTTTCAAAGTTTACATTCGTAGAGTTAGATAGAATCGTGACTGTATCGTATAATCGTTTGAAGTGTGCCTCTATTTGTTCGTAATTTTCGCGTCTACGAATTCTGGTAATGGGTTGCTGAGGTGCCTGATTTTTTTATATGGTACAAATTACGTTTCTCTTACTCCGCAGACAAAAGCGTTATCGTTTAACACATTTTGTCCTGTAAACGATAGAACCTTCATTGCAATCGAGTCGAACAGGATTGCACAGTGTGAAACAAGTCCCAAAAACACAAAAATCAAGCTTCATAGGGATTCTGTCCACACAAAGTTGTTCATTTCCCTAATTCATTGAGGTATGGAAGTCCTTAATCTGAATGAACTTCACTCATGTTCTACTTTATGATAATATTTCCATTAACAGTAAATCAATCTAACTCTCAGTGAGATTGCAATCATTCAGTTGGAATTTTATGGTTATTACGCACACCTTCATTACAAAAAAAATCAAATAACCCCTCAAAGTACAGGATAATTATCACATTCTAAACATTGTTTTTTCCAACCTTTTTAGCCATTTTTAATGAAAGCGTGTCAATTTTTTCCCAACCTTCGTGCATATCCTCTACATCTGAGAAAAAAACGTCCCATTCCAGGCTCCGCCCATGTGAGAATAAAAATAGGGTAAAATTTTCGCTTCAATCGAGTTACCTAGAATCACTTATTAGAATGGTAATGATTACCAAAATAATTTTGGAAGCTACGTACTTCGACTTCGTGCTCGCGGTTGAGTTTGAACTAAGCTGCTTCGTTATTTGTCATCGAAATACAGCGAGCAGCTTACACGTCGCAAACATTCCTGACTATCTGTTTGAGAAATAGAATAGTGCAGACTGAGGTTGTAAGAGATGGGCGTGGTAAAACTGAAATGGACGCAAATTTTCCTGTACGTTTAACCATTGTGGCTAAAAAGATAGCCATTCGATTATGGACTTACAGAGTGGGGTGACATAGATGGATGTGAGCAGTGATCAGGTTACCCGATCGTCTCGAGAGCAGACAGGGTAACTGTCCTCTCAACTCCAATCGATAATCCCGCGATTAGGACTTCTTAGACAGGTCGAANCGATCAAATGTGAGTGATGGTCAACGTGAAAATAAACCAAATCCCCGACCACTCATCAGTAATTAAAATGTATGTGTTGTGCAACTCGCAGTGTCTAGGATGAATGACTACGAATCGGTAATTTAGTTTAAAGAGGTCCAATTCGGTTGAGGGAATGTCCTCATTTTACACGTGCCTAAAAGTGCGATGAGCAAGCATACATTCCACTATATTGATCGTCCAGTTGCAATTTACTGTGCTTTGCGCATATGCATCAACAAATAACATGTTATATAAGGAGTTAGTAGAGTTAGATCGAGATATTGACCAGAATTATCACAGAGAAGGGAGGTCACTGGTGGTCAAATCAATGGACAAGCATAACGTAACCGACCAATCAAGCCATCGCCAATTGGCTGGCCAGTGACCTCGCTTCTCTGAAATAACATGCTACCAGCTATTCAACATCGATTCATGCTATCACTGTTCCCATTTGACATCTATCCATTCGTTTGTTTTTGTTTGGTTGCTAGCTGCTGAATTTCACTTTGCCAATCGCGTATTAACCAGTTATTTCCCCCCAAAAAAATTCAGTCCACCGCTGTTTAAGGTTAACTGGAACATGTTTGTATTGCCAATCTTCCTCACCTTGTTACAGAATGGACTGCCGTCTCGCAAAAACTGTTTCATCTTTAACGGTGACTTTGTGGACCGGGGGTACAAGTCGGTAGAGGTACTGACACTTATACTGGCTGCGTTTCTTGTCTATCCCAAACATGTGATAGTGAATCGCGGTAATCATGAGGATACCGTAGTCAATCAGCAGTGAGTGTCCAACTGTTTACAATTTTCCCAACCGGCTTTTTTGGTATCGTTCAGCTACGATGGTTTCGTTCCGTAGGGTAATTGGGAGTGAAGTCCGGAAAATTGCTTGGACTCTTTATTACATCTGGCCAGCCTTGTTAACTGGGAAATAACGTCCTGGTAGATGACTGTTGCCTACGCAACGTGCTGGCAATCTGAAATGTTATTGGTTCTTCCCCATAAACTTCGTTTGTGTTTCGGTGCCTAATTCATCTTTTTTCCCACACATTTTACTTGTTTGGAAGTCAAACATTTCACAGACCCGCTTTTAGAAACAACGGCAAGCCGATCCATAACACCCATGGATAAGGTTCAAATATGTTATTAATGAGGATGGAATGATTCAAGTTCAGCTTAACAAACTGGCTAGTCGGAGACAAAAATACTAGTCCACTTGTCACATTTCATTCCGTATGAGATAGTGACCACAATTAAATTGTGAACCATGCTGCTTGGTTTTGCCAAGGGTAGTGGATTGTAAGAAGTGACTTGCAAATTAAGCCCAGTACTTTCCTTCTGCGTTATCTTTTATGGTCGTCTCTGTTTTCTAATGATGGACAGCAGTCATCTGCCGTTATCAACCAATGAAACATTGCGGTTAAAATCGCTATCAGTCACATGATAATTTGTCGTCAATGTTAACGGGATGGATGGAGCACTATTACGACTCTGCTCGGTCGTTATTAGCGGAAATCAACATTGAAGACGAAACACAGCATGCTTTGCTATGGCAACTATATAACTGAAGACCACACCCAGAATACCGACGATAGACAGGTCGAGGTGCTTTCCTTTCGTTTATCAAGTGCTCGACATCTCGGGAAGATGTTTACTTGGACAGCATTATAGACGTCAAAAATCTGACCGATTATATAAGTTGCGAAAACAATTAGGGCGTCTTCGGTGAAATAAAACGACTGAGGTAGTTGAACCGTTTATTGTGTTTTCTATTTCAGGCGGTCAGAAGCCTCGTTTAAGAATCCAGTCTTTCGAGGTTGTATGAATAGTCTACACTCTCTTCTGGCTAACGAAACATGCACCGATTGTTTGTTACTAGCACAGGTGTCAGTGAATACAATGTGAATGAGGTCAATGTTTTCGTTAAACGAAGCCTTTGTACATACCGTGAAAGAATATATACTAATACTAATGGAAATCTCACTTTAATGAGGAGGTCACTTCCAAACAGTTAGATGTATTAGTAAGACAGCAGTTATCTGAAATCAAGGGAAGGACAAAAACTTCTGTTTATAATGCTTCTTGTTGCTCACTGTCAATCCAACATTCCGCGACCGGCTTTATTCTTGTTTGGACTCATTAGATAGAATGGGCGACCAAACCGGCTGCTTTCGCATTATGAGACAATGCTCTTAACAATTCGACTACCATTTCTCTCTGCACCGCTCGTGTCGGGGAGAGGATGATCAAGTTATGTAAGGAAACAAGCTATAACTCAATTCCACAAAAGCTCCCCTGTCACAAGCGATGCTCACAGAACTGATGCCGAATTGTTAACAGCATTGTATCGCAACGCAAAAGGTAGCCGGTTCAATCGCCCATTCTATTCAGTGAGTGCAAACAAGAACTAAACCGGTCGTGGAGTGTTGGATTGAGGGTGAGTATCAAGAAGCATTGCAAACATCATTTCCATCCCTTGCTACCGTAGCCAGCTTGTACTGGTAGTTTGGGATGAACTGTGTCCATCCTTACCAATGGGGTGAAAAGCTATAACGGTCTTTCAAAACGATATAACCCAGATAGGTCGATGTGACCGATTCTAGCAGTGTGAAGCTCCGAAAATACAAAACGTTATTCTTAACACGAGCTCCGTTCACATCTGCCTAATCAAGGCTGTAATGCTAGCAAACAGGCTCTCGGTTCTATTCTATAGACCAGCAGGTTTGGATAATTCATTGGAATCTTTGGCACATTAAGTGATTAGAAAGGTAGATGGTTATCTTGCTGGGAGAATTATATGTCTTAACCTTTAGTCATTAAGTATTGATCAGCATGCGCAGTTGTATGTCCTATCTTTTTGGGGGGACAATATCATAAATCTTTAAACGAGAGAAGACCAGTTCTCGCGTTACCGGTCAGTAGCATCTTGAGTCCAAACATGTTCATGACATGTGCAACACCCAGAAATTAGTCCAATCCCTGTTTTTATTTACGTAGTTAGTCGGCGCAACTCTTATTTAGCAATAGCCGGTATTCAATATGTTCACCAATGCTTTCCTGGTCGGCTGTTACAGCCCACTTGAATACGGATATAATCATCTAAGCGTTAAAAACTAGAAACTCTGAATGCCAACACATGGTGGCCGCAGCAGTAGCTGAGCGGCTGTTCTAAATTATTACTTAAAGCAGGGTGTTCATTTCTCATGATAGGGATTATAAGAGGTGTTTAGTTGACGCTCTAAACGCGTTGTTTCTCATTCTTAATTGACTATAACCAACTGAATGAACAACTTCACCGGGTTCCATCCGTGACACTTGAAATTTCTCTAACGACCAGTTGATCGTTAAGTCTCATCCGTCACACTTTTGTTTGTATAGCTTTGTAATGTAAACTGAAATAATCATCAGATGGATTAAGGAGAGTGCGCTGTTTTGTTCAGTAATCAAGCAATCGCTTGATCACTGATGTTTACGCCCCATTTGCTTACATAGTGTGAACAGTAAATAGTTATACAATTTGCCTTCTTGTGGCCAACTGTCCTTGTTCCCATTTTCTGTCATTTTAAAGGTTTGGATTCAAGAAAGAATTATGTTGGAAATACCCGGCAAGTACACAAAAATCCGTTCTACACGTACACATCCTGTGGTGTGAATACACATTTTTAGGTTGCTCATTCATTTCTGCACACACGTCTCCCCACGTCATTGTTCACTGCTGAAGTGCAATATCTTTATATCCGAGTTGACTAGAAAAAGGGGTTGCTGTGTTTCTTTTGTGCAATTTATGTCCTAAGTTGTAAGCATAAATCCACACGCACGCTTTTCAAATTCTGTGGTGGCCATTTCAAATAAGGCTTCGATTTCGGAAGAAGTCTATGGCCTCGTCGCAATGCAGATAGCCTGAACATCTTATGACCTCTCAGCATAGACATTTTTTATTCGTTCGAAGATGACAACCCCATATAATCTTACGTCATTAATCTGCCTTCGTTTCTTTGTTTTTCTCAGAACAATGAAGGTTCACTAGTACAGCTGTGCTCAAATGTTTTTCGCCGAATGCCGGTTGCTTGTATCGTCAACGAGATAATATTTGTCTGCCATGGTGGTATATTCCCCTCTACGGATCTGGAGCGCTTACAGAACATGGATCGATCGAAGGTAGATACATTGACCTTGGTATAAATTGAAGTTTGAGATGAAACTTGGGTCGTCTGTAATATTCGGATTTATGTTGTACTCATAGATTGACTAAACCATCCATATACAAACGACATTCAACGGCTCGAAGTCGACTGAATATGGTCTTCATGGTCTTGAACATCATTGTCTTCATCTTCATCACCGATAGGTGTACGTCAGTGGTTGACACCGGTGCTTACTTACCATACAACCGTGAGGGCGGAAGATAATCTAACCATAGCTTACAGACAAAACAAAGAAATATAATGGGACTTAAGACGCAAAGACTATGTTCCTGTACTCAAACATACAGTGTCAGTGTGCATACAACTTGCAGATCAATAACCGAAGTAAGATGGTACCAAGTGATTCTTGGCAGTTTTCATCCTTTCTGTTTCGTAAAGTGCTGTTGCATTACGCCAGTTGAATTAAAAAAAGAAATAATTCTTGCAAAATTAGTGACATTAGAACAAATATAACAGAAGAAGAAATGACTAAGTGATAAATAATAACAATCTGAACATCATTTTTGAAGAGTAAAATACGTTAGATACAAAAAATGTGTACCGTTCTTTTGGAAGCGAACAGCCAAAAATTTAGTAATTCATCGCCTACTGACTGATTTCAGCCAATCGTTCTGGATGACATCGTATCACGTCAAACAACTAGCGGCTACCTGTGATTGGTTCTTGAGGGTTTTTTGATCTTATTCTTTGGGCTTCTGCCCGTTGTCAGTCACAGCTTCGTCAACTTCCAAAGTTGCACATTACATCGACTGACGTAGAACGTTGGGTTTTGATCAGGCTGATACCGAACAGTCGATTGGTTATGGTTAGTTTGCAGTGACTGAGGCCTAACCAGCTCATGTATGTGTCGGGTTATCTGTGGGACACTGTACTGGATCAAGTTCTAGGATATCAATCTAATGCACTATTTCAAGTCTTTGTGTGATTTGTCGATACACTTTTTCTACAATTGTTTGGCCACTTTTTGAAAATCTGAATGTGAGCTGTCTGCGTGAGGCTGACCTTCTTCAATCAAAAGTTTCTGCAACAGTTTGCAATCCCGACTGCCTGCACTCTTAATTCCGTAGCAAAGTTGTGTTGTGTCGTGAATGCGGATTAGTTGTTCACAATTGGTTTGCCTCTTAGATCGGATGCTCTGAAAGAGGTGAAAACTGAATAGTCAAATGCCTCAGTTCGTAACACGAATATTACTGGTTCAAGTCTTCGACCCAATATTTCAAACAGAGATGAAACCACTATTTTCACTTAGGTAATTTAGTAACGATCACAAATATTTGTTGATTTTTTTAAATCGTAATTTGTTAACAAGCTGTAGTTAACTGCACCACGTTTCTTCAATCACCTAGGAGGTCCTAGTGCAAGATAGTCTTTCATACATTTTGTGTTTTGCCCCAATGAAACGTTGATAGAATCTGTAGTGAGCAATATGGAAACTTGAGCGCACCAACACTTTTATTTCAGCTGTATTTAATTGGCCCGTAACCGTAAGACTGACTTCTAGTCAGAACTGTGAAAAGTTATCCGGCTCAACCGCTTCCTTCTAGCAATATGCATTGAGTTTATTCAGCGAGTAAACTGACTTCTTTGCATAACCTTTAGTGTATCAAAAAAACTATATTTATCTGGCACGAGATGTTTTTTGTTTGCTACAAAACGTTCGCCAAAAGAAACGAAAACAATGGTCATGTTGTTATGAATATTGTATCACTGACGTCTGTTTTCAGCTGTGGGCAACGGATGGTAGTAATAGGTCAGATAAGGACTATTTGCTAGGCTTGGTAGCAAAAATGCTAATCAGACGTATACCACACTGTGTCCACTCTGGCAATTGACTAGCCCCAAATACCACGTGGTCAACTGCTGGTTGTGTTGATTACTGTCTCTCGCGTTCATCTCCCGGATTGAAGCCCACGTAAGTCACACGTGCTGTTGCTGGAGACTTCAGAAATGATGTTCTTAATAGGATTCGGCTGCGTTGACAGTTTTATTGTTTTGAGAGCTAACTATGCGAAGTAATACAGGACGGAAGTAAACCATAGGCATGCTATCTTGTGAACTTGATCCTACGCACACTGACAACTCAGTTGCCTTGTGCTAGATATGGGCATTCTTCTATTTAATATTTGGGTTTGTAAATAGGAACTGACGGCTCTCCTCGTTTTTATCACCGCTGTGACGAGGTTGAGTTTCGGTACTTTGTATTATTGTCGTCACCCATGTTGCTCTTGTCCATGACAACGATTAGTTCGGATATTTCGATTGCTGAATTTGACTAGTCACTTTTTCTGCTGTGTGTGTTATTGTGAATAAATTACGATCATCCTCGAATTCGTTAAATCACTTTCATAGCTTACTCGCATGTGGTCCTTAAACAGGGTAGTCTGATCATCTTTTGCTTTCAGACTTCAGTTTCTATAACCAGACTAAAGAAAGGTTTTCAGTTACTGAGAATCGACAACAGTCTGCAAATCCTTACCGATAAAAGAGCTTCGGCCGTGAAACATAAATCTGTCTATCGAATTTGCTGGACATACTATGTTGTATCCTATTGTGTTGTGAATCTTCACGACTTCGTTCCCTTCGAAATCCACGCATTATTTGCTCAATAAATGCATCCTACCTACTGATTATTAGGTCGTTTTTTAACGGACGATCTAAACAGTCGTTCCTGTCTGAACAACATACGGATCTTATCATCTCATCAATTAATACTTTTGATTTAGTCTTCTACAACCCATTCATCTTTCGTTTGTCATGAACGTTAGCTGAGATTTTCTGTAGAACCGAGTCAATCACACTTGCATCAATACTTGTGAATTCACCTAAACCTTAATCATCTGGTGATTTTTTCGTACTATTGGATCTATTCAACACGCGTCATTCCTGTGATATACCCGAAGCTATTAATACACATCTAATAATGGGAATATCATTGATGAGAACAGTGACGCTTATGAACGATCTTGTGGCTGGCAGATAAAATCGTGGTTCTGCCGTTCGTTTTGGATGAGGGTCATAATGATCAAATCACGTTATGCAGCCTAGTTTTGTAAACAATTATGATTGTACATCGAACTTTTTCATTTCGCATGGCATGTGCTCGACGTCGAAGATACACTGTGAATGCAGTGGCTAAGTTGATACTGATCAATTGAAACAATATCTCGACCGTCAAATAACTTGAGGATACAACCTACTAAAATTGGACAGTCTTCAAACATTCCATTGGTAGCCAACTGCATAAACCAAGGCGGCAAGAGTGGTTCTTGGCTTCACATTTCAGAGATCATCTGAACGTTTTTCTCACGAGATATCATACATGGAGGTTGTGTGGTTGCAGAAGACTGTGAATCAATCAAGATACTCCGCGGCCACCAACTTTGATGACTCTAACTGATTAACTGAATAAATTCGGAAGATACCGTCTACCATGCTTAGGAATTGATGGTCATTCAAACCACCGGTTAGGGACTTCTCCTGACACAGCAGTGTATCGCAGCTAGTGGCAATACTTGGCTTGATCTTGTCAACTTTTGTGTTTGATGACTGGGATCATAACAAAACAATACGTGTAGAAATAGTTACCATGACGAGTAAGAAAGCCAGCCGGTAAAGTGAATGTGGACCGTACGTTTGTTGACAATTACACGACCACTGGTTTAGTCGATGGGCTTTGATGGTTGTCAACCAAAGGGCACGAAGTGTCCGAACTAGTTTCTTTTCGGCGCGCAGATCAAGGTTGAACAGTCGGATAATAGTGGACACATCAACGGTCGACATTTGAAGTTTCAAGATTGTTCGCCGATTTTGAGTGCGTTCTAATTTCCCTTGATCAAACAAAAAACAGGCCTCACTAATTTGCTGCTCTTTTGAATTCAGTGATGATTTACGAACAAGGCAGAATTTTCCATCTGCATTGTTTCATATTCCTGCCGTAGGGAACAATGGCCCGAGAAGTTAGTACCGTGTGAACATCTCGCAGACGCACGTGTACGCCTGCCCGCAGTTTTAAAAGTCACCCTTTCTGACACAATTACTGTTTAAAACATTGATTCCCTTCAAGCAATTTGAATGGAATAGTCAGAAGACATAACCTAGGATATGAATTCATTTTGCACACTCTCGTCAGTCGTAAACGTGTGACTAGCATGAAGACTAAACCAACAAGTCTCAAATGAAACGATTAAAAGTACAACTCGAGTTGGATCGTGATTGGTGCCCACAGCTAAACCCACGCTAAACAAAGGTTGACATTCAGTTGTTTTTGTACACACAGAACCGGCTTCGATATACTTGAGGATTTGTGGGCTGTTATTGTTCATTAAGACTTCAAACGAACATGCGATATTGACAATGTGACCTGTGGTCGATAAGCGCCTTGCAATGGATGAAGTAGCGTTTCGTCCTCACCGTGTGTTACTCACTGGCGGGTGAGTTAATGCAACTTTCAACCACTTTGAGATGTGCCTGTTGGTCCCGATTTTGAGTATCCTTTCTGTTCTACCAATGTATGTGTTTCCGCAACTGCAGGAAAACTGAGAAAAATGCAACGGCCGAGATCCCTAAAAATGCTGCCTAAACCAATCTCCCTTTCAAATGTGCTGGTCTGACGAACACCTTTGGAGAAATGGTCACTGCTGCGTTGAAACGTGCGTATACTGCAGCAAAGCTTGTCTTACTGTCATCAACGACTAGGTTATCTCTATCCCCGCTCAAAAGCAAACCCGTATGTTTTGTGCCAGCCACCGTATTTATCAGTTTTCTTGCAGCTGCAAAAACATACATTGGTAGAGCAGAAAGGATACTCAGAATCGGGACCAACAGGCACATCTCAAAGTGGTTGAAAGTTGCATTAACTCACCCGCCAGTGAGTAACACACGGTGAGGACGAAACGCTACTTCATCCATTGCAAGGCGCTTATCGACCACAGGTCACATTGTCAATATCGCATGTTCGTTTGAAGTCTTAATGAACAATAACAGCCCACAAATCCTCAAGTATATCGAAGCCGGTTCTGTGTGTACAAAAACAACTGAATGTCAACCTTTGTTTAGCGTGGGTTTAGCTGTGGGCACCAATCACGATCCAACTCGAGTTGTACTTTTAATCGTTTCATTTGAGACTTGTTGGTTTAGTCTTCATGCTAGTCACACGTTTACGACTGACGAGAGTGTGCGAAATGAATTCATATCCTAATTTGTATCTTCTGATTGTTCTATTCAAACAACCACCAATGTTCGGAATATGGAAAAAATGTCTGTCCCTAAAGAGAATACACCTGGTTGATTATGATAGACGAATGTAGAAGCACTTCTTTAAAAAAGTACGCTATTTTCTGTGGACTTCCGTCAAGCTTGCGTTAGAGTAGAGCACTGCTTGCAACCTTGTGTACAGTGGTGCCCTGGAGTAAAAGCCGCAACGAAGCTGACATGTGGATACTACTCAACTGTGACGTAGATGATTGTCTGCAAGATGAATGCACTTCGGTATCGATTACTTTAGATCAATCACAGTCCTATCGTTCTTCTTCCTCCTCTGTTTATTCCCACTGTTCCTCCTTACCCTTTCCCAACACTTTTCTCTTATCGCTAACACACTGCTCTACAATTTTCATTTATTGTGGTTGTATGCTACTCAGCCATGTACGAAAATTAAACAGCCGTCTAATTACAGATTGACAAACTATATTTCTTTTTGTGCTCACAATTTTATGCGTAAATTTTACAGTTTCAACCTCATAGGCTAATTTGAGTGCAAAAAGAACTTCCTGCTTTCTCTTGGCAGTTCACATCTGTTCTCAGTCCATGTCTGGATGGACCAAATGCAGTAAACCCTCATGACTGGCAACAGGTAACTATCGAGAATTTCATAAACATTATTGCATTTGTTATGCCAGTTCGTTCAGAATGTTTCCGAAAACCGAAATCAACTAGGTTTTTGAGATTAACTGGTGGTTTTGAGAATTTTACACACCTACTTGAATAGTACAGAAAGTTCAGCAGGTGAATGCATTTCGTGCACTCGTCTTGATCGCGAATGTGCAACACAATTCAAATAAACGAACGGTTAAGTGAAAATAACTGAATAATTATCAATGGATTTACCAAGCTATTTCGTCATGGTTGTGAAGCCCAAGTCAAGAGCAATGCAACTGTTAAATTTTGTTGAGCAAACAACAGAGACATGACGGATGATAAACATGCCTCAACAAATTTAATCAGTTTAACGTGGTTACACGTCATGACAACACGGAACGACTGTGTCCGGTCTGACCCAAACGCCTAGCACCCGAGAATAATGATGAGAACAGCCAAGCAGCGGCCTTTCTCGATGTGTTAATTATCAAAAAAATCTTGTGGGACGATGAGCTATGTAGTATGCTGGAAACCCAGTTAGACCGGACAGCACCTTAATCTCTTCAAACAAAGGTTTAAACACTATTCTACAGAGCTGGAAAGATAGGCATAGCTGAAAAAGCTGATGTCCCGAGTTGGTTCGACATTGGGCCTTTAATGTCACTAACCTGTATCTTATTGCGCCCACAAGAAGCACTCCCTTGTCGTCTATCAGGAGAACCGAACCTGTTCTCTCTACCAGTCACCATAACTATTTGTTCATCTGCAGCTAAGGTGACATATATTTGGAAGACAGACAGACAGATTGAGAACCAGGCCAGGAAGCGTCTACCAAAGTGGATGCCTCAATCAATAGATGAGCCGGAGAATAGCCGTCAGCTAATCAAAACTCGACTTTATCGGTCGCCAGGCCTTTGCTTACATGTGAGAGAAATGTGCATTTGGGTGAGACAGCCTATGCTTGTTGAAGCCTTGCTAATCATTCATCAAAAAACAAGAAAGAGTTAAAATTTATATTACGCTTGAATTACTTTTCTCAACCTGCTTCATGGTAACCTGTGGAGACACTGGTGTTTATTTGTTTCTGATTAATCGTTTTACTTGTAAGTTTTGCACGTTTGCGATTGGACAGAGTTCTCGTTGGTATTCAAATCGATAGAGGAGAAAACCTGTGTCAAAGATATATTTATTGCCTTTTATACATAATTGTTTTTAGCAATGATGTTAAACCCTACAGGGCTCTAAATTCTGTCATAGTTGTTTAATTTCAGCAGTTAAGTGAAGGCAAAGTACTGTAGGGACATAGTGAACTCAATTGAATTCCCGTGTTCGGGAACACTGCATCAGTCACGTTACTGTTTTGGTCACAAGAGGTACAGATTTGTCAGTTTGCTCGTCATGTTCGTTCTGACATTATCTTTGTTGTTACGGCTAGAACAGTTCCGACTCTTGACCTCGTCACCAATTTGGGTACTGTCGTCTCATCTACTCGTAATATTGCTGATAATGTGTCTACGTGGATAGCTAAAGCACTTGGCCCATTCGCTAAACTTCATCGTTTATACTGTTGCAAAATAATGTTGATTAACGGAGCAGTCTACTGTGTGTGTTGCTTCACTCTTATTCTGTGGATCAGAGAACTGACTCATCCATGCGAATGATAGGAATATTTTCTCAATGTTGGGTCATTACTGTTCCGGTCATTAGCCTGTAGCAAATGGATTGCTTGAGCAACGCTACAGTCGGTTGGAGTGCATATTGGGGCTCTTCAGATATGTTACTGAAACCTGGTGTGATGGACCTGCAAAGCTTACACTGGTTGGATCACCTTTTCCGTAGCCCAGCAGACTTCCGACTGCGTTGCGTTCTATTCATTGGGACCATCGGCGGTTCGAAAGATTAGCAAGGCTATCTAGCAGCAAAATTCTTGATCACCCCCTTGAGCAGCAGTGTGCAGGATACTCGGCCATGCACATTACTGATCAGAAACACTCTAAAATATTATACTATGTTGCGACCATCAGCAAGTCTGTATCTCTGTGGTTCTTAGTTATTCGTAACTGCTTCTTTTTTCTTATTCCGCTGGCGCATTTCGGTTTATTAGTTAACCATATCACAAAACATTGTCAGAATCAACGATAACCCCGACGACAATACCCATAGGTGTGACTGGACGCTGAAAGTGCGTGTTTCGTGTCGGAAGAAGTCGAATATCCTCGTTAGGCATTGAGAAATATGAATGAAGAAAGTTTTTTTTGGGTATCTGAAATTTTTCACACATTCATATCAAAACTGATGCATACTGTTACTGTTAACAATGAGTTTGATTTTAACTCCACAGAAACTCTTTTTTGAGTCACCAAAATTGCGACTCTTAATAATTGGTTATCCCTCATATCTGTAGATTTCTTAATCAAATTAACTTTCAGCCTACTCCTTCCCAAAGTAAACATTATTGTTAAAAATTATCGGTGGCGCATATCTTCGTCGAACTGGAAATAACCCGCTAGTCTGCTGATTAGCTGCAAGTGGTGTTGAATTTGAAATATTCGGAATCCTCGAAAATGTTATCAATAACCAAACCATAGGTTATTTACTTTAACGGTGTTAGTTTCTCTAGTATACCTGAAAATCTCTGATCGTGTGTATGTTGGTTAGAGCGGACTAGAACCAGTCCGCCCACGATCGGGCAGGCTGAACACTGTCCATGTCAGAGTGTTTTCATGTTTTCCCGTATAAGTATTCGGGCATGCCTACTGTGAGATTGATGGCTTAGTGGTAATATGTTCACCTCATAGTCACAGAGATCGGTATCCTAATTCCGTCCACATATCACCGACTACCTCTAGTAGGAAAAACAACTGACCCTCGTGCTTTCTTATGAGGTGGGATAATTGCAAAGCTAGTGTGAATACGGAAGGTGTGACAAAATACCAATGGTGGTCTTGGTGAATATTACTATCGAGTTAATATACCGAACGAGTCCATTTTCAATTATTTTTCGTTAAGCTGCGGCATGTTTTTCACTATTCTGGGAACGTTCGCAAGTGATAATAGCTTAATTGCTCAACTTATGTAGGCATGTTATTCCGTATTCACCGCTAATGGATAACTTGCTTTGTTCATCACTCTGTTCGCCGTTTTTGTCTTGCCTGCTTCAGATGCTCAACTTGCTCTGGAGTGATCCACAACTAAAGCCCGGTTCTCGCCTAAACAGCTATCGTGGTGGTGGGTCTTATTTCGGTCCAGATGTGACAGAAGCTTTCTTGCAACGGTATGGATTCAAATTGATCATCCGATCACATGAATGCTTTCCCGAAGGATGGCAACTAACTCACTCGGCTCAGGTGCTCACAGTCTTTTCTTCTTTCGATTATTTCGGCCATGCAACCAATGAGGGCGTGTTCATGCGACTAAGTCTCATCAGTTCAAAATCACTCCATTCAGTGAAATCTCCCGCTGGAGTGATACTGTGCATGAAGCCATTTCAGGTTAATCGACTGGATGCATCTGGGCAATCGTCAGCCTACAGCAACAACAACATGAGAAACAAAGTTTTCGCTTCTGTGCTGACGAAACACATACGAAGTATCATTATTCCGCAGCTTGTTTTGTTGCATCGGTGTCAGGCGAAGGCGAAATTGAACCAATACGCAGAGTTAGTCAACTTATTGACTACTGATATCAGTTTGTAAAGTGGCTTTCTATGTCAAACGGTATCAGCTATTTTATTATATGGTGACTAGATAGAAATCCAAAACTGGATATCTTTGCGTAAACAAATTGATGATGTTATTTCAGTTATCATTAATGTGGTCTTATTTGCCAGTGGAAGCAGTAGTTGGTATCAAGCTGGAAGTACTGCTAGTTCTGTGTGTCGGAAGCTTGAATCGGAAATTTCTATTATCTCTGTATTGTACAGCAAATCAACATAGCCGAACAACTGGTAGACAAATCGAGATGATTATATGATAATTAATTCAACATCATTATCAAATGCATTGCACGACTGGTTTACGTTTATGCTCACTTGCTGTAACCCGATCCAAATGACTAATTCTAGGTGGGGAATGGAAAAAGAGCGACAGGATTTACTTAACGAACCCCTAGGTCGACGTTCAAATAACCAACCTGAATGTGCCTGTACCCCATGCCCGAGAAAACAGTTCGCAGGTACAAATGATGTAAACTCAACAATTCGTCTGCATTGTGATGTTAAAGGTTGTCACGCTCAATGCACATCTTCACTCACCGCCTAATCCAGCGGGTCGAGCACTGGTCGAACACCCTATAACCTTTCTAAATTAAGGTGCCTTGATATGATCTTTGCGTCGTTTGACCCAAAACCGAGAATGAAAAGTGACTTGCTAATATCATTCATTGGAAAATTGAATCAGAATTAGGTCATGGGAGCTCTAAATATAGTGTCTAGTAAGGTTTTTGCAGCAGAAATATCGAAGAATTATACCTTCCTCGGACGGAGTTTAATGTCATTAATTATTAAGAAAACCTGCACGTTTATGAGGTGTGTGGCATAATCCACAAAAACCTTTCCAGCATTGTTCTACAATGCGGGAGAGGCTAAAACCAATTAGGCTGGCGATTAGCTCGGTTTCTTGGCGGATACCACTCAAGCGAAGCGGACAGAGAGTGTGCATCCAACAGTCAGTTCCTACCGCGGATTGTCGGACCACTTCATTATAAGGTATCGGTTGACAAATTTTCATGTTTGGCCAAATACTTCCTCTGTCCACCGCAGTTTCGACCACCCGTAGCACTGGAATGCGGTTGCTTGCAGTTGCTTCTCAATCGTATCGTCCTGTAAGCAGACTCACACGCCACTCACGTGAGAAGGCTTGTCTCACCTGGATCACGTGCACGTTATCTAAAACTGGAATGGACTTTCAGTCGTTTGATACTTACTCTAGACGCTGTTTCCCCAAGCTTGAGAACCGCAATCTGAGGGCTTCTGCCTTGCCCTCAGCTATCAAGACAGCCGTCAAACTATTACTCGGTTGGCTACCGCTCTATCATCCGGAAACGGAGCTTGGTCGACTAATCCGTTTGTTCGGACCTAAGTGGATCGTTCGTGTACCCACATACAGGCGGCCGCTTTACCAATGGTGTTGTCCACATGCGTACTACGTTGTACTGTTGTATAATAGGCAGCTTCGCTGGTGAGTAGTATACTACCCACAATTTGGGAACACATTTGGGAACTGAAGGGTGTGTCAACGCCAGGAAGACGGTGGACAAGAAGCGACTGTTGGAAAAGTGTGTACGCGCTATGGAGAACGTGCCACTAGGACGAACAACAATGTATTGGTGCCCAATGTATGTGAATACATTGTGCAGATGAGTGTACGCGTTCGTGGTCCTATGTTTTAGTATAACCTGTACAGGATTTCGTGTGATAAGCGACTTTGCAGACCAGGCGTCTCCGGCGGTCACAACGGCACGAGCACGTTCAGCGCTTATCACGTGCATATTAGTCTGTCTCCCTCTGTTAAATCGTCCAGCACGGGTAAGGAGAACGAGTTGGTAAGACTCAAGTACAGGC